>JAOSBM010148986.1:0-12898 GCA_027568955.1 Erythroxylum tenue | reverse complement strand
GGTGAGTTTCTGCATTGTTGACAGATTTAGTTCTGGGTTTGAAGTTGTCTCTTGACTGATAATGAGTCGGTTTTCCATTGCCTGATGAAAAATTGGGTGGAAACCCATGTTTTCTATAGCATTTGTCTTCTGTGTGTCCCTTATAACCACAGAAAGTGCACAGTGGTCTTTTATTTGACTGAGGAGGCCTTCGGGTGTTATGGATTGAAGGATCTTGAAAGGTTTTAGCAAGGAAGGCTTGAGAGTCATAGTTGGGTAACTGTGGTGTTATGGAATGAAGCTGTCGCTCATGTTGAGCTACCACAGAGAAAATTTTTTTGATGTCTGGTAATGGTTCAATCAACATAATTTCTGACCTAACAGTGGAGTAGGATTCATTTAAACCTTTCAAGAAACGAATGACAAAATCACTGTCTTGGTAGGATTTAATGATGCTCAGCATATCACAATGGCATTGAGGGTGACATGTGCATCTAGGCAATGGTCTCAAGTTGTGAAATTCATCCCATAACATTTTTAAATGAGTGTAATAATCAGAAATAGATAGACTTCCCTGTCTGAAATTGTATATCTCTTCTTGCAGGTCTGAAATGCAAAAGGAATCTGCCTGTGAGAATCTGTCATGAAGGTCCTTCCACACATCAGTGGCTGAATCCATCCAAATGACACTCTGAGCAATTGATTCACTTACTGAGCGCATCAGCCAAGATAAAACTATGGTATTGCATCTTTCCCAATATGCATAACTGGGATCATCTCTGTTTGGCATAACAATACTGCCATCTATAAATTTTAACTTGTTTTTGGATAACAGGGCCATTCTCATTGACCTAGACCATGAATGATAGTTGGGTCCGGTCAGAAGAGAAGACACCAGAATAAGTGAAGGATTTTCATTAGGATGAATGTAATATGGTGAGGCTGGGTGATCTTCTGGTCTTTGCATTTGTGTTTGATGGCCAGCTACACTGGCATAAGATGGGCCAGACATAACTATACAGAGTTTATGTCAGGGGAAATACAGTGGTCGGCTAAGAAGAGAAGAACAAAGAGAAATAGTGCTCTGATTCCATGATGAAACTATACTGTAATAAAAATAAACATTCCATTTCCGGCAGCTTTTATTGATAGTTGATTGTGTATATATATAGGCATACAATAGAAGAGTCTGGAGAGGGTTGTAAATTGTATTTTGGACTTGGGCTTGGGTATTAATGTATTAGCCCATTAAGCCCATGTTCCATTGGTCATTGCTTCTGGAGACTTCTTGCGCGTCTGACTCCATTCTCCTATTGCGCGTGGAAGCTGTTGGTGTCTTATGTTTCTTCTTGTTCATCTATTAGAAGTCTCAAGGAATTTGATGAACCCACTTGTGAAAATGACATTCATGAACTTGAGCTCATGATTAAGGATCTTAGCTATCGCAATAAAATAGATGTCAATAGCCTATTGGATTATCCGGGTGGAAATGATACATGGTCAGAGGTCCAGAGCTTAGAAGAAATTGTGGCTACTATGATGAAGTTGAAGACTATACAGTACCTTTGGAACCAGTTACGCGTAAGGAAGCACTTATTACGTCTAGAACTCTTCACAATTTTTTGTTACAGTTCGATAACACAACACTAGAAATTTTGGATGCAATAAGAAAAGTTAGATATGAGCTCCAACTAGACTTAAATTTTAAGAAAAACAAACAACACTAGAATCATATTTCACTAAATTGTCTTAGTTATATTTGTGTAATTTTATATAATTATTAATTTATAATATTAATGGGACCCTATATTAGTATATTTACATAGGGGTATTTTGAAAATAAATTATCTTATTATCTTATCGAAATTTGTTAAATTTTCAATTGACCCAAGTGGGGACCGGAGAAAAATATTATCTTAGAGAGTTTATTAATTTACCGAGTATCAATTTAAAAAGGTTTTACTGTATATATATCAAAACAATGTTATTTTTAAAAAGAAGTTCATACCTATAGTGTTGAATTTCGAGTTGACCCCCGGATTCAAATTCAAAGGAAAATCTGATCAATCACACACCTAATCAGTTAATTTACAATTAGTTCAAGCCTAGATCTAATGTAATTAGCCTAACAAGTAAATGTATTTGTTTATTACATTACCCCGGTTTAAGTGAGGAGGGCAGATTGGAAGCTTTTGGGTTTTGGTTGTTGAGAGAATTATTGACTCGTGTGCGTATTATTAGTTTATTACTACTCTCTGGTTATTTATCGTTGCTTAAGTACCGTACGTAAGTGTGTTATGTGTAGATCAAGACGTCCCCTAAATTATTAAATTAGTGATTTACAATTACATAGCCAAACTGTTATGATAACTTGAGTATGATCTATTGACTTTGTCGAGATGAACTTGAACACATCTATCCTCGGTAACCTTCACATAAGCTATACCTTTAAAAGATATATTTTATAAAATAAGAACATTTATAAATTTTTTATAATTTTTAAAATAATCTAAAATTGTATTCGGTATTAATTAAAATACGTATTGTATTTATAATATTATTAAAAGTGAAAGATAAATAATAAGAGAATGATTATTTTGATCAGTTTTCTATTTTTATCCTCTAAAATAAAAATAAAAATATCATTTTTATTTATAATCAAGTGACAAACTCGATCCAACTAATATTAGCAAGCTTAACGTATCTCTATTCTGAACAAACTATTTTTTTAAAGTTTTCAAATGACTTTCAATCTTCTTTATTAAGACAAACTATGTTGTCATAACTTCTATATTCATTTGATCAGATGGAACAAAACGGCAGCACAGCGACACGCAAACGCAGAGTCCAAAGGCAAAACGCGGAAGCTCAGGGAGATTTCACCAAAACGCAGCAGCAGGAGAAGCCAACATGAGCTGCCCAAAACGACTCACAGCATAAAGGAGCAAGCCAAGATGTAAAAGGCAGAGCAAAACACGGCACCAGACCAAGCCAAAACGATGCAGCAGAGGGACGGCCAGAATGAATAAAACACGCAGCAGAGGAAAAAATGCAGAAGAATAAAACACGCAACAGTAGTGTCGAATGGATTCGTGAGTGGAAGAGATAAGCTTTATCTCCATCTAATCTCTTCAAAATAGAAGAGATAAGCAAACAAAATCATCCAAAATCCTGCTATGTGCGGATCTTTGGATGATTTTCAAAATATATGGTTTTTAAATTTCCTGAAAATCAAAAGGAAAGTAAGACGATGGATCAATGAACTGTTGAAAAATGGTTGGACGCTTCACAATTTCGCGAAGTTGGCAATACATTTCTCTAAATACACCAGGAAAGTTTCAGAATCTTACTGCTGAAAAGAGATGGAGTGAAATGACAGTAATACATTCTTCCGATCAATCCCAAATTTATTTGGCAACGCTTCTAAACTGGAATTAATTGAAATTAGTGACAATAACTTTGTTGTTTCATTGGAAGTGTTTTATCTATGGAGGACAACCTTTTAGCTGGTTCCATTCCCTCTGAACTTGGAATGTTATCCAACTTGCTAGCATTATATTTAGACATAAACAGGTTGTCTGGCCAAGTTCCATTTTTCTTAAGCAACCTCAGTCATTTTGTACCTTCCTAACGGCATCAAGTTTCCTTCTTCATTCTTCTCTCAATGTACCTCCTAAACAAGCACTTCACAACTCCATGCACAAAAATGGCAGCTTCATCGTATTTCAGCAACAGCAATGGTTGTAATTAGTATGGAGAGAAATCTAGTTGAAGATGGTAAATTGAATATTTGGCATGTTCTAAGCAACTTGCCCTTCGGAACAAGCTTTGGCTTTTGCTGATTTAGGATGAAGTAGCTTAATCCTTAATCCTGCATGGTAGTTTTCTTTCAAGAATTGATAAAAACACTTATTAATCCTGCTAATGGTTTTATTTGGAATTTAACTTTTGATTATAGACTGCCTTCAAATATTAAAAAAAAAAGTTACGAATCTTTCTAATTACTTTATTTAAAATAGATAGTAGAATTTAAATTTTAATTATTCTCGTAAATTTTTAAGGGAATAATTATTTTGACCAATATTCTTATTTTTATTTTTAAAAAAAATTCAAACTTTTCATTAATTATTTTTTATAATTAAAGTCAAGTCAACATATTTTTGTCATCTCTTGAATTTAATTCTAATTCAACAAAAATAATTTACCGGAGAAAACAACGTAACTCGTTTTCATGTTTCATTAATGTATTGACTTTTTGATGCTCTGTGAACCTAACGTTATAAAAAGTTGATAGGATGGTAACGACCTGGCTAGGTTCGAATAACCTATGACCTGAATCTAACTCAAATTTTTTTAGTCCCGGCTAGGCTCGAAGTTGAATAGGGCGAACATCATATGGCTTAAGTTGATTGAATTTTATGGCTCGTAACTTAATCAAACTTAAATAATTTATTTAAAATTAAGCTCAATTATTGTTTTTGTTGGAATTTTAAAGAGAAATTATATTAACAAAAGCCAAACACTACACTGTACAATCCTACAAAAGGAAATAAAGAGGTACAACCACAAAAACCCTCTCAGCTAATTGGAAGCTCACATCTGTTAAATATGCCAACGACCTCTCATAGCTAAGCTTACACATACATGCTTGCCATGGGCCAACAGAACCTCCCGAACCAAGTTAAAAATGCAGTCCGCTAACTCATACTTATGGCGTTCTTCCTGTTTATACAGCCGGCGGTTTCGCTCCTTCCAAAGATTATAGATCACCATATGAAACACAGTCCTAAACAAAAGGCCATCTATCCGGCCTCGACTAGATTCTTGCATAACTACTGCCACCACCTCACTCCACTGATAAGAGGAGGGAATTCTCCCTAACAAAATCATAATCTTACTCCAAACCGATTTCGAGTAGACACATTCAAAAAACAAATGATCCCTACTCTCATTAACTAATTTGCAAAGAACACAAATAGGATCAAAATGACCAAACCAACGGTCTTTCGTTCTCAACCGGTTCAGCATGGCTAACTACACAAAAAATGTTGTTTTAGGAGATAAGACCTGCTGCCACACTAAGTCTGCCCAAGGAATCACTGCTATCCTTTCCCGACCAATTGCATGTGTTGATTGTGTAGTAAAAGACCCTGCAGGGTTGGCTGACCATAACCACCCATCCGGAGCATGACCAAGCCTAACACCATCCAAAACCGACTCCAACACATGGCCATACCTACATCTGCTCCATCTCTCCCTAGCCCGAACCACCCCTGCTACTGACTCCATCCTGGGAATTCGGAGTTTGAAACCGACCAGGTATGGACGCAACCAAAGAGGACTAGAGGCATGCCAGTTATCGAACCAGAAATTCACACTAGCCCCATCGCCTAACTTGCATTTAATGACTGGATACACCAAATTTCTAGCTAGCAACAGACCCTTAAAAATCCAAGAGAGCTCGGAGCTCACGGGAAGTTGCCAGAAACTCTGCCTGTTGAGCCGAAAAATCTGAATCCACTTAACCCACAATACTTCACGATCCACAAATAATCTCCAAATGCGCTTCATAAGCAGCACGCATTGCAGCTGGGTTATCGAGATGATGCCCAAACCGCCGTGTTGCTTAGGTTTGACAATCTCGCACCACTTGACTTTAGCTCCCTTACATTTATCATGCTTGCCCGTCTATAAGAAAGTCTTCAAAATCCTGTCTATTTCTTTGATAACCCTCTTCAGAAGGATAATATGAGCAGCCCAATGCACATGCATACTATTCAGCACAGAAACAATTAAGCTAACCCTCGCAGCAAAGGAAAGAAACTGATTCTGCCAGGCATTAATGCGCTTCTTCAATTTTTCCAACAAAGGAAGAAATTCCGAATACCTGGGTTTACCGAATGTGATTGGCACGCCTAAGTTTCTGAAAGGAAGACTGTGAAGGGGCAGCCCCACCAAAGCACTTAACTGCTCACGATTAGGAACATCACCTGAAATGTAGATATTGCTCTTCTGACAGTTCATCCTCATGCTCGACCAGCTGGAAAAGGTGTCTAGCAAGTTTATCATCATTCCGAGCACATGTGAATCAACTTTGCATAGAAAAATAAGATCATCCGCATACATAAGGTGAGACAACTTCAGTTCTCGACAGAGATGGTGGTACCGAAAGAGCTCATTACACTGCACCATGGTATTAATCAACCTAGAAAAGCCCTCCATAGCTAACGTGAATAGGTAAGGGGATAAAGGATCCCCTTGCCTAAGACCTCTGCGAATCCGAACGGGCTGCGTAGGAGTCACATTAATCAGAACACTCAACGAGGGAGTTTGGATACATTGCAGAACCCAATGACAGAACTTGACGGGCAAGCCAATCCCCTGCAAGCATTCCCGCAAGTAACCCCACCCAATCGTATCGTAGGCTTTATATAGATCGATCTTCAAGGCGCAACTCTGAAGCTTTTTACCGGACTGATACTCGCCTAACAACTCCTGCAATAACAAAATATTGTCGCCAATATTTCTGGATGGAAGAAATGCCCCTTGAGCAGGACTAACTACATCAGCCAAAACATCCTTTAAACGCGCCGCCAATATAGAAGCTATAACCTTGTACACCATATTGCAGCACGAAATGGGGCGATAGTCCATAATCCGCTCCGGTCTCTCCTTCTTAGGAATCAAACAGATATAAGTATGGTTTATTTCCTGGAGCAATTTACCTGAAGCAAAAAACTCCAGTACCGCCTCTGTGAACAACTGACCAGTGATGCTCCAGGTATGTTGGAAAAACCCAGCTGAAAAACCATCCGGGCCAGGCGCTTTGGACGCATTAAGACGGAACAATGCCTCCATAACCTGGGAAGCCGAAACTGGGGCATCTAGACTCTCCAACCTATGTAGACTCGGAGAAAACTCCAGGACATTGCGCACCCCAAAACCACTCCTCGACTCAACCGGACTACCCATCAAATGAATAAAGAAATCCCTCATGTGAGTCGCAACTGAATCATGGCCTCTAAAAGTATTACCTCCTTCATATGACAATACGGAGATGGTATTGACATTTCGACGAGCTAAGATGGCTGCATGGAAAAACTCGGAATTGCGCAGTCCTCGTTCGATCGGAAGGTAATGAGCAATTCCCGATATACTATGTTAGCAAGGTGCTGAGTGGTCCGGAAACGCGGTATGCACCCATCGAGAAGCTGACTCTTTCATTGGTAACTGCGGCGCGAAAACTCAGGCCCTACTTTCAGAGTCATACCATCGAGGTATGGACCGATCAACCCCTCAGGTAGTGCCTTCAAAAGCCCGAAACCTCCGGGCGGCTGATAAAGTGGGCGATGGAACTAGGAGAACTCGATATACACTACAAACCGCGGACGACAATCAAGGCTCAAGTTTTGGCAGATTTCGTTGCGGAAATGAATCAGCCTGACGCGCAGGGCGAACAAAGCCTTGCCTGGACTCTATTTGTGGATGGATCGTCCAATGCTGAGGGATGTGGAGCAGGAGTGTTGTTGATCAGCCCGCATCGAGAGAAAAAGGTGGAATATGCTCTCCGTTTAGAGTTTAAAGCATTCAACAACGAGGCAGAGTACGAAGCCTTAATAGCCGGACTTCAGTTGGCAAAGCAGATGGGGTGAAGTGTTTAAGGGTGTACAGTGATAGCCAAATAGTGGTCGGCCAAGTTACGGGACAGTATGAGGCCAAAGGAGACAACATGATCAGATATCTAGAATTGGCGAAACGAGAATTCAGTAATTTTGAAGAATGCTCGGTCAGCAAGATCGAAAGAACGCAAAACGTACGGGCAGACGCGATCTCCAAAATGGCCTCCGATCGAGATGCAAGAAATAACATTTTGGTCGAACGACTAGAACAGCCTAGCATTCAGAAAGTGAGTGAAGTCCTTGAAATAGGCGTCGAGTGATCGGGTTGGATGGAACCGATAAGACAGTATCTCCTCGAGGGGACACAGCCAGAGGAAACTTTGGAAGCCAGGAAACTAAGGATAAAGGCGGCCGAGTATACAATCGTTAATGACACCTTGTACAAGCGAACCTATTACTGGCCACTACTACGCTGCTTGAACGAAGAAGAGGCAGAGCAGGCGATGGCTGAAGTCCACGAAGGAATGTGTGGAAATCATCCAGGGGGACGAATATTGGCTAACAGATTGATTAGACAAGGGTATTACTGGCCGACAATGAAGAAAGACTGCCAAGAGAAGGTTAATCGATGTGAGGCTTGCCAGAGGAACAATAACCTGTCTCATCAGCCAACCGAGCGGATGAAAATCGTGAGCCACCCCATCCCCTTCGCTCAATGGGGAATGGATATACTCGGTCCTTTTCCCCTCGGCCCAGGACAGAAGAAATTTCTAATCGTGGCGGTCGAATATTTTACTAAGTGGGTAGAAGCGGAAGCGGTCGCCACCATCACTGAGCAGAGAATGGAAAGTTTCGTGAAAAGAAACATACTGAGTCGTTTTGGGATGCCCATGGTGCTGGTAACAGACAACGGTCGGCAATTTGACAATGACAGGGGATAAAACTAAAGCTGACTTCAGTAGCTCACCCTCAGAGCAACGGCCTCGCGGAAAACACCAATAAGAAGATAATGAGCGCGCTCAAGAAGCGCTTAGATGGGCGGAAGACTTGGGTAGATGAATTAGACGAAGTATTGTGGGCATATCGAACTACCCCGAACGGAGCTACAGGAGAAACGCCGTTCCGAATGACCTTTGGGGCAGAAACTTTAGTCCCAGTAGAAGTGGTATTGCACAACCAAAGAGTATCAACTTACGAAGAGGAGCAAAACAATGAGGCCCGCAGAGCTGAGCTGGTACTTCTAAGTGAAGATAGAGAAAGGGCAGCTGCCCGCTCAGAAGCCATCAGATAGAAAGCGACAAGTTTTTACAACAAAAGGGTAAAACCGAGCGATGTAAAGATTGGTGGTCATGTTTTAAGAAAAGCCGAGGCGGCTGGAAAATACCCCGGGAAGCTCAGACAGATGTGGGAAGGACCCTACCAAGTGGTCAAGCAAGCCGGGTACGGCTCGTACGTCCTGCGCGACGCAAATGGCAAGATTCTGTCGAGGCCCTGGAGTTCTCAAAACCTGAAGGCGTTTTATCAATAGATAAGCCTACCTATTTATTTCCTTTACTTTGTATCTTATTATTGCTCGCGCGAATGTGGTGGGTACCTTTTTCCTGGTCCTGCCAATCAGGTTTTTTAACGGCCCACGCTTTCGTCAATATTAATAAAGCATTTCAGATTTCTTGGCAGAAGCAGTTTTATTAAATTAGACTAAGGGCAGAACAATCCACCAATCACCCGGTTTGGTTGCCAACACGAGATGTTGGAGCCACGCGATGCCAAGACGGGATCTTGGATCGCTCGACATTGAAATCGCCCAGCTCGGTTGCCAACACTAGATGTTGAAGCCACGCGATGCCAAGACGGGATCTTGGATCGCTCGACATCGAAATTGCCCAGCTCGATTGCCAACACGAGATGTTGAAGCCACGCGATGCCAAGACGGGATCTTGGATCGCTCGATATTGAAATCGCCCAGCTCGGTTGCCAACATGAGATGTTGGAGCCACGCGATGCCAAGACGGGATCTTGGATCGCTCGACATTGAAATCGCCCAGCTCGGTTGCCAACACGAGATGTTGGAGCCACGCGATGCCAAGACGGGATCTTGGACCGCTCGACATCAAAATTGCCCGGCTCGGTTGCCAACACAAGATGTTGGAACCTCGCGATGCCAAGACGGGATCTTGGATCGCTCGCCTTCAACAATCGATCAACAAGGTTGCCAACATGGGATGTTGGAACCTCGCGATGCCAAGACGGGATCTTGGATCGCTCGCCTTCAACAATCGATCGACAAGGTTGCCAACACGGGATGTTGGAACCAGGCGATGCCAAGACGGGATCCTGGATCGCTCACCTTCTACAACCGATTGACAAGGTTGCCAACACGGGATGTTGGAACCAGGTGATGCCAAGACAGGATCTTAGATCGCTCGACCCCAACACCGCTCGGTTAGTTTCTCTACATCGATCGGTCGAAAGTTTTTTATGAAATCAATGATGACCTAAGTCGCGTTCGCCAAATTAAGAGGACAGTGAAAGTTAAGAGTTTCTATTTCCTTATAAATTCGTCCCGGCCACAGGCTCGACCGGGTGAGCTTCTCCATTCAGAAATAACTATCTCTCCTATTCAGTCTACTTATGTTTCCTACCCAGTCTGCTGTGAACGTCATCAATGAGCTTCTCCATTCCAAAGTCAAATAATCTGCATAGATTCTGATATACTTGTGCTGACAAGTCCTGTGACAGCCAAATTCTTTATAAGCCCACAATCTTCACCACAGCAAATCCTGGCCTCGGCCAGATGGGACTTAAGGGTCCCACAGCCCAAGTCGATGGAGACCTTCGGAAGAAGACGCGGCTGGATCGGTAGGAGTGGAGGTCGGTAAAGCGACCAAGGCCGGACCAGCGTTTGCGGGGGGAACCGGAGACATGCCTCCACAAGAACTCATCCAAGATAAGGCCCAGCTCTTCATCTGGAAGTACTCCTCGTTCTCTCTCGTCATAACTCTACCGATTGGTTTTACTGCTAACATCCCCATCGCTTTCGTTGTTGTCTCGATTGGCCCAATTATTTGCAAGGCACCCTCAACGATCTCATCCCTAGGGTCGATGTCGCCCCCAGAACTGTTGGACGACATGGTTACAAGAAAGAAATCGGTAGGATAAGAATCATAGAAAGGACGTATCTAGTGGCCGAAATTTGAAGTCTAGGCGACAGAGGAAATAAAACTTCGGTAGTTGCAGGGAAACCAAGAGGTAAAAAGAAGTTGGAGAATGGAAGCCGGAAAGTAAGGTAAGCGAAAATGAAGACGAACGGAGACAGCCGATTCTAAGAATTTATAGCATCAATTGAGTGGGAATACCAAGTGATAACGGCGCGACAATCGAAGGAAACTCGTGACAAACATGCGACAACAAATGACAGTAATGAGGCGACTAAAAAGAGATGTCGTTCAAATTTTGGACAGCGCCTAGGGAACACATATTGTCAAGTAATTATTAGAGAAACGACGTTTGGAGAGCACAAACCGCCGCGCAATAATTAGGCCTACTGCGACAACTAGATAATAACATCCGACCGATCTCACGGCATAGCACGAACTGATCGAGCGTCCAGTTCTAAATCCGGGTCGCGAAATTGACCAGTTCTAGCACAACCGACCGCCTTGTTCCAGCCCGGACTATCATACGCGTGGCATGAATGCCCGCTTGGTTCTCAGTCATAGCGCATAAGGCATTAATCTCTGGCCGATCGACCTTATCGCAAGTCGTCACACAGTCGAATCGCACAGTCCCTAGGTACTCCTTCGACCCTTCTCTTCGATCAGCCTCGAGGAGTAGGGGGCTTATGGTTGGGTCGGCTGTGCTAGGCCCAGGCCCATCTTCGTACGTCCATGGCCCGTACAGCCCATTAGGAGTTAGACTCCCATGCAAACACAAGGATCTACGTAAACCTAGCATCTACAACGTATATAAGGTATTATTCTACCACGATTCAGGTAGGAGATTACAACCCTAATCATATAGATTCGTTGCCACAAAAAACCTTTACAAACGACTGACTTGAGCGTCGGAGAGGCCTTCCGGGAACCAACCCCCGGCGCGCCTTTACTTGTTTTGCAGGTATCTCGCAGCCAGAATAGCACAGGCCATGGATCAACACAATGATGTTCAACCTCAGCAGAATCCGGTTGAACCAGGTGGAATTAAGCTTATGCTTATGTCTCCTCAACTTAAAAGTAAAAGCAAATCCTTAAGAAAACGATTATTTTGATATCAATATTTTTATTTTTATTTTACAAAAACAAAATTTTGATTTTACATAAAATAATACATACTTTTCATCATTTCTTTTTTGTAGTTGAAGTCAAGTCAATTGTGGGAGGTAGATGTCACCTCTCATCTTTCACATTCACATATTTATTCCTTTAGGCTAGTTCGGTTAGATGTAGATGTCACCTCTCGTCTTTCACATTCACATATTTATTTTTTTAGGGCTTGTTTGGTTGTATGTTAATTAATGGAGCGGGATGGAACGTAACATATTTCTATCGTTTAGAATGAGTTTTATAATGGAATGAAATGAGATGAAAGCGGAAGATTTCAAAATTTTACAAAAACAAAAATTTGAATTTATAATAAGAAAATATATATTTAGTAACAATTAAATAATTTATATTTATTTATATAATTTTCATAAGCAACCTCAATCATTTTGTACCTTCCTAACGGAATCAAATTTCCTTCTTCAGTCCTCTCTCAATTCCATGGACAGAAATGGCTGCTTCATCTTATTTCAGCAACTGCTATGGTTGTATGGAGACAACTCTAATTGAAGATCGTAAATTGAATATTTGTTATGTTCTACAGCAACTTGCCTTCTGAAAAGCTTTGGTTTTGTTGATTCAGGATAAAGTAGCTTAATCCTCCATTATAGTGTTCCTTCAAGAATTGATAAAAAGACTTATTAATCCTGCGCGGTGAAATTTATTGATGGCGTGTCAAACAAGCAAAAATAAATTCCTACTCTAGAACACTTAAACGAGTAAAGTGGTGAATATGGTCGAACCACAGAGACCAATGTAGTAATTATTTATTTGCGCGAAATCAAAAAAAAAAAAATATAAATATAAAAAGAATTAATTTAGGAATGATTGATTTTAGAGCACGAAATTAGAACACAAAATCACGTTAAAGGAGATTGAAAATAAAGATTGAAAGCAATATAGGGAAAAGCCTAGCCAAGGTACTCTCCCGTTTGATACTGTAATTCGATCATAGACTCAAAAATATAAATTTCGTTCGTT
>JAOSBM010148977.1:0-12899 GCA_027568955.1 Erythroxylum tenue | reverse complement strand
GGAGGAGCATTTCTCTCTGCTTCCCTTCAAGTGTTGTTTGATAGGCTTGCTTCTCAGAAGGTTATAGACTTTTTCAAAGGAAGGAAGCTTAACAGTAAGCTGTTGGAGAAGTTGAAGTTAATGATGATATCTGTTGAAGTAGTGCTTGATGATGCAGAGGAGAAGCAGATTACTAGGCGTGCTGTGAGGAAGTGGCTTGATGAGCTCAAAGATGCTTTCTTCGAAGCTGATGACTTGTTGGATGAGATTGCTTATGCAGCTCTGCGCTCAGAGATGGAAGCTGGACCTCAGACCAGCATAAATAAAGTTTGGAAGTTTATCTCTTCCCGGGGTTCACTTGAGAAGGAGATAGAGTCAAAGTTGGTGAAGATACTTGAAAAACTTGAATTTTTAGTTAATCAAAAGAGTGCGCTTGGTCTGAAAGAGGGTATAGGAGAAAAGCTATCGACATAGAAAGTACCAACCACTTCTGTGATGGATGAATCTCGTGTTTATGGCCAGGAAGAAGATTAAGAAATCATAGTTCAGCTGCTGTTATCCGATGATGCGAACTGCAATAACCTAGGCCTTATTCCTATAGTCGGCATGGGTAGGGTCGGAAAGACTCTTGCAGATGCCCACACGAAGGATTGAAGATGGGACCTCCACTGTACAACCTATCGAGCGTGAATATGGATGAGGCAAATGGTCGAACACCTTCAGCTTAAGTCTGCTCCAACATAAGAGGTAAGTCTGCTGTAATTAATTTTTAAACTCCTCCTCAATTCTAGACTTTGTAATCTGAATGTATAATGTATGTGATTTGCAACTTCCTCACATGAATTTGTGTATGTATAGTTAAAGAGTGTATTTGGAAATGATATGTTGGCTCTTTGAATCCGAAAATGAACTTTTGGAAAAAGACTTTTTGTTTTGTGTAAGTGTTTCCTAGCTACTCACTCTTCAAAGTGCTAAATCTACTTCTGAATTTGAAATATAAATGACAATGTAGGTAGATCATATGGGTAAAAATGAAAGATGTGAATTGATGAATTGCTCTCACTTTCATATGCAAAAACAAGGAACCAAACTTCAGTTTTTGTTGAATGAATCAGAACCAACAACTGCTATTCTACTCCTAAAAAACAAAGCTGCATGCTAAACATAATGAACACACATAATTTGAAAATGGTTTTGAGTTTTCCATTGATGGTGGTTTTTTTTATTCTTTTCTCTCTTACATATGAAAATGATGAGAATCATGAGCTTTATATTAGCTCTACAACTTTCTGCTACAACTTGAAAAATAACTAGAGAACAAAAGCATAACCTGATGAGTAATGACTAGCTAGTATTGACTTTTCCAGATTTGACAAGACACAAAAGTAAACAATTTTGTCTTTAGTATAACTGAAATTGACATTGCTACTTTGCTAACTACAACTCTGAAATTTTCCTTCTGTTGGGAACATTTTCTGATGATGACCGAAAATGATGAAACTGTTGTGTGATGTTCTGCCCATATCTTCTTTAATTAACTCTAATCACATTCTTACAACTTGATTAAACAGCCATCTTACACTTCATTGCTTCAATTCTTCTAGTCGCTTTCTGGTTGCTTTTCCCTCCAAGTAACTAACTCGAATTCTCAACTTTTGTTATGCACCCGATGAGCTTGCATCTGCTTCTTTCATTTTTCATTCTCTTCTCTGCCTTGTGCTTCATTCATCTGATCTTTGACTTCATTGATTTGATCCATGTAGCCTTGAATTATGCCTCGGATCATCAATTCCAATCTCCATTTGCACTTGAACCCCTTCCTCTTTCCCTTCAGCTTTCTTTTCTTCCTAACTTTCACTGACATTGCCAACTCTTCCACCATCTTCAACAATTCAGGTTGCACAAGGCAATTCAACTCAACAAAGACCACTCTTGCTCAATCTGTATACAATGATAGCAGAGTAAAAGAGCGGTTTGACTTGAAATCATAGATCTATGTTTCAGAAGAATTTGATGTTGAGAAGGTAACCAGGAACATTCTTAATGGCGTCAGTACAACAATGCACGAATTCAACACACTGGATCATTTTCAAGTTTTCAAAATCAATTGTCAGACAAAAAGTTTCTGTTAGTACTTGATGATGTTTGGAATTACAATTATGAGAAGTGGGATATTTTGCTAAGGCCTTCAAAGGCTGGGGAAAAAGGAAGTAAGATCATAATCACAACATGCCTTCAAAGTGTGACACGAGTCACGGAAGTCATTCAAACTCGTCATCTAGAGAAGTTATCAGATGAAGACTGTTGGCTTTTGTTTTCCAAACATGCATTTGATGGGAGGAGCTATAGTGCATATCCAAACTTAGAAGGGATTGGCAGAGAAATAGCGAAAAAGTGCGACGGCTTACCTTTGGCAGCAAAATCATTAGGTGGTCTCCTGCGTTCCAAACGAAAACCTGAAGAATGGGAGAGAGTTTTAAAGAACGATATTTGGAATGTACCAGAAGACAACATTATTCGAGCTTTAAGATTGAGCTACCATTTTCTTCCATTTCCTTTGAAGTAGTGCTTTGAGTATTGTGCTATATTTCCCAAGGGGTATGAGTTTGAAAAGGAGGAATTGGTACTCTTATGGAAGGGAAAGGGGTTTTTGGGCCAAGCAGGATTCAACATGGGGAGGGAAGTCACTGGTGAGGAGTACTTCAATGATCTTGTGTCAAGGTCTTTTTTTAATCCAAACAGAAATTACTTCATTATGCATGATCTGATCAATGATTTGGCTAGATCTGTGGCTGGAGAATTTTGTTTTAGATTGGATGATGATGATGATTCGTGTGAGGTCCCACCAAGGACATGTCATCTGTCTTATGCTCTAAGAAAGAGTTTGCTGCCCAACAAATCTGAAGCCATTACCACTGCTCCACTACTGCGCACTTTCTTACTTAGTGATTATGGTGATTAGGTAATTTATAACACACATGCACTTATGAAATTTGAGTGCTTACGAGTATTGTCTCTGTTTAGTTGTTGGTACGGTAGCCGATTAAAGTTGGATGATTCAATCGACAATTTAAGGCAACTTCGATACTTAAAACTCTTTTCAACATTTTTTAAATTCTTGCCTGAATCTCTATGTAGTTTGTATCATTTGGAAATTTTATTATTGAGGTATTGTTTTGAACTCGTCACATTACCGCTAAACTTGGGAAAGTAGACCAACTTGTGTGTTCTTGATATGGAGGGGACTGGCTTGCAAAAGATGCCACCACATATGGGTAAATTATCGAAGATCCAAAAGTTGAGTTATTTCCTGATTGGAAAGGAGAGTGGGAGTAGTATTCAAGAGTTGAGGAATCTTGAGCAACTAAGAGGGCGTCTTGTTACTAGGAATCCTCAAAATGTTATGGATGTAGGAGAAGCTTTAAGGGCCAATATCAAAGGGAAAATGCATCTCGAGGAGTTGGAATTGGTCTGGGAGGGCGATGTTGATGATTCAGTGCATGCTAGACGTCTTCTGGAGCAATTAGAAACTCATGAAAATATGGAAGCTCTTACAATTAGAGGGTACAGGGGCACGAGATTTCCAGATTAGATTGATAGAGGATCTCCTTTGTCAAGAGTAGTAACCTTGGAGCTTGATGGTTGTAGAAACTGTTGCCAACTACCACCAATTGGACAGCTAGTGCACCTGAAACAACTCTTTATTAGAGATTTTTTGAATATTATATTGGTTGATACTGAGTTCTTTGGTGGATGTACATCCACGAAGAAGTCATTTCGGTGTCTTGAAGTTTTAAGGTTTGAAAACATGCCCTAGTGGCAAGAATGGTTCATGTGTGGAAATGAAGAGGAAGTTTTCCATCTCCTTTAAGAGCTCTACATAATCAATTGTCTTGCATTCGAATAGTCTCTGCCTTAACACCTTCCTTCATTGATTATGCTCGAGATCAGGGAAAGTCAAAGACTTGTGGCTTCACTTATGACAATTCCAAGGATTCTCAACATGGATTTGGAAGATTTGACTTTATGCGATGGCTATCGGCTTTCAACTTCTAGATCCCAAAGTCCTTTGATTGACAAAATAGAGCAACTGGGTTGTTATGGTCTTTTGAATACTTTAGAAGTAGTTGAAATTGGGCAGTGTGATTTCTTGAAGTGTTTCCCCTTAGAGTCCTTCTCCAACTTAAAGCATCAACATATTGTGGATTGTCCAAACTTTGAGATGATTGGTGGAAACTATATATCTCTCCTCTCCTTGAAAATCATAAATTGTCCGAATTTAGTATCATTCCTGAAGTGGGACTAAAAACTCCTAATTTGCAAAGACTACTGTTAGCCGATTGCTCAAATTTGAAATGGTTGCCAGAGTCTATGCACTCCTTACTCTATTCCCTTGAGGAGTTGGTCATTGGGAATTGCCCAAAGTTGGAGTCGTTTCTTGAAGGAGGCTTGCCCTTAAAACTATAAAGGCTTGAAATTGTTGAATGCACTGAACTCATAAATGGACGCAATCAGTGGAATTTGTATTGTCTTCCCTCTCTTTTGCACTTCGTGATAGGTGGCTACAGACATGTGGAATGCTTCCCTAATGAGTCACTACTCCCACCCACACTTACCTCTCTTAAAATTGGGGATTTTTCAAATATGAAATATCTCGAGTACAAGGGGTATCAGCATCTCACTTCTCTTCAAAGTTTGAATGTTTATAATTGTCCAGAGCTCCGATTGTTGCCAGAAGAGGGCCTCCCCTCCTCCCTCACCTCTCTTAGCTTATGGGATTTACAAAACATAGAATATGTTGTCAACAGCAAGATTCAACAACTCCCTAATCTCAAAAAGTTACGCATTCAAAATTGTCCTAAGCTGAAATCTGTGCCGGAAGAGGGCCTACCTTCCACTATTATCTCTCTTAACATATGGAATTTTGCTGATTTGGAATCTCTCAACTTTAAAGGACTTCAAAATCTCACTTTTCTTAAATAAATGGGGATTTATAACTGCCCTAAGCTCCAGTCCTTGCCAAAAGAGGGCCTGCCCTCGTCCCTTTTGTCTCTGGGCATCGGGAGTTGTCCTTTACTAAAGAAAAGGTGCAAGCGAAAGAAGGGTGAAGATTGGCCCAAGACTTCTCATATCTCCCGTAGATCTATTCGTTAATTTGATTGTGTTGGAGAATAAGATGTATTGGTCTTGCCTATTATTTGGCTTATCCTAAGTCTTGGTATTGGTAAAATTACAAGACAATTAAAGTAAATGTTTCCAACATTTACTTTGCTTTGTTGTGGTTAATATTTCATAAATAATTGATTGATTTGTTTATGTATTTATAAAGAGAGAAGATGCTAATAAGAAGTTGTACGTCTTCTTTCACATGGTTTTAGTAAATGATAAAGCAGCGGCACAAAGATATAATCCCAAATCCCTCTTTTAGGGCTTATTAATTATTATGTTGACATTTCCTTCAAAAAAATTATTATGTTGACATCATATATCATTAATTGTTGTCATTATATGTTACATTTAATCCCAACCGACCAGTCAATTGCACCAAGACATAGGAATTTGGTTGGAATCAATTCTCCAAAAAATTGTTGTCCAATGCTCCTGTAGTCATTACAAGTCTAAAGAGCCTAATTATAAAACGTTATACGAATTTATGTTTAAAACTATATTAAATTTAGTTTGATTTATTAATTTTGAATAAGGTATGTCTCAATTCTTATAGTTAATTAAATCTAAAAATTAATTATGTTTAAATTCAAATTCAAATTCAAATACAATTTATGAATATATAATAATATTATTAGAGATTTTTTGAATATTCTATTGATTGGTACTGAGTTTTATGGTATATGTACATCTATGAAGATGTCTTTTGAATGCCTTGAAGTTTTAAGGTTTGAAAAGATGTGGCAGTGGCAGGAATGGATTATGTGTGAAGAGTCCAGATCTCCTGTCTAATATTATGGTGTCTTATTGTGTCCAATGAATTTCAGTTATTTATTTATGTGGGTCTCGCGTGAGTTCCGCATGGGGTCCCGCAAAATAAATGGCTGAGATTTTATGGGACAAAATAAAATAGGGTAATATTGGATAGAGGATCTTGTCTCACCTCAAGTCTAGATCCCCTGTTCAATATTAAGGTCTCTTATTGTGTCCAATGAATTTTAGTCATTTATTTATGTGGGTCCCACGTGAATCCCTCGTTGGCCCTGCAAAATAAATGGCTGAGATTTTATGGGATAGAATAAGACAGGATAATATTGGACAGAAGATCTTGTCTCGTCTCTGCCTCGATACCTTCCTTCGTTGACTACACTCGAGACTCATGGATGTGAGAGACTTGTGGCTTCACTCCTGAAAGTTCCAAGGATTCTGAACATGATTTTGGATTATCTAACTTTAAGCAATGGCTATCGGCTTTCAGATTCTAGATCCCAAAGTCCTCTTATTGAAAGAATAGAGCAATCAGGTTTGTACAATACTTTGCAAGAAGTTACAATTCATCAGTGTGATTTCTTGAAGTGTTTCCCCTTAGATTCCTCCAAGTTAAAGGATCTATATATTGATCTATGTATTGATAATTGTCCAAACTTTGAGACGATTAATGGAAACTATATATCTCTCCTCTTCTTGGAAATCGAAAAGTTTCCAAATTTGGTATCATTTTCAGAAGTGGCACTAAAAACTCCTAATTTGCAAAGACTTGAGTTAGAGGATTGCTCAAATTTGAAATGCTTGCCAGAGTCTTATTTTGAAAATGCTTAAGCCTGGGTAAACACTCACGAATCTCTACTTCATAGCTCTTAAAGTAACGAAAATGAAAATATGTCGTACAAATAAATCTATGTAACCAGTCCCTGCGATGTCCTCCTTTTCTCACACTGTGTACTTAGGAGTAAAAAAGCCATATGCAGTATTATTCTTTTTTCATGACAAAGTGACTTTAAGGCGCATTTGGATTTGGAGTATCACTCAGAGCATTGTTAAAGCTAGCGAGCGAAAGTAGCTTTCTCTTTCCAAGACCTTCTGGAACTATTATTACTATCAGCAGACACCAAAAACCTGAAAATTGGAAAAAATGTGCATGCCCTTTTGATTGTGTCGAATCTATATTCCGAAGAGAACGCATATGAGGCCAACTGCTTGTTAAATTCTCATTCCAAGTGTGACAAGGTCAGGAATGCCCGTAAGCTGTTTGGTGATATGCGTGAAAGGAAAGTGGTGTCATGGGGTGCGTTGATGGCTGGATACTTGCGACATGGGCTGTCTTAGGAAGTCAATGTGTTGCTAAAGGGTATGCTTTAGGAAGATAGTGTGAGGCCTAATGATTATTTTTTTCTCAAAAGAAAATTTATTGAAAATTGTTGAAGATTTTTCAGGGCTTTTTCTTTTCATCTGATAGTTGATTATAATATAATTTTGTACAGCACACAGACTACTTTGTTCAAGTCAACCTAAAATGAAAGTCCTGTTATTTGGATCATAACCTGCAATGGCCTCTTAAGTACCAACTCACCTTAAAATTAAGGGCAAAGGAACAGAAAAAGAATAATGCATTATGGAAAAGTTCATGTACTATTGTTCCAAAAATGTGTTGTTCCTTGAGTTTCAACTAATATTTTTCCCTTTGATTCCTAAGGGAGTAAAATTCTTAAGGAACATAAACAGGAACACACACGTGTATTTAGACCATGCCTCACCCTTTTTCTACTAAAGTAGTTGAGTTGAGCAAAGCTTTTTTTTCTCTTCAGTTAAACCTTCGCTCTGTGTATGATAATGGCAAATCACTGAAAAATCTTGCACACAACAATATTCTGTATCTGAAAGTCTTAAGGTAAAAACATCAGCAGGTAATGAGTAATAAAAGATCATTGAGTTACTCAAACAGGACTAGTTTTAGGGGAGAAATCTTCTATAGCTTTCATGGATATATAAGTAAATAAAAAAAAATATATAATGTATGTAAGTATCAATTAAAACTTTACAACTTTGTAAATCAATGTTTGAGTATCAAACTCTTTTTCTTCCTTCTCATTGAAAAGCATAAAGAATTCAATAATAAGAATTTTAAATTTGGTGCAAAAGGATGGATTTAGATTAAGTATAGAAAAGTGGAGCCCCTTTTAACGAACATCAGAGCCAGAAGATAAGGATGCCCCCAAGATTTTACTGATGTCTCCAGCTTGTACTCAGGCCTAGCAATTAGAAAAAAGCTAATGCCTATAACAACTGTGAGATCCCACATCGGTTGGGGAGGAGAACGAAGCATGCCTTATAAGGGTGTGGATACCTCTCCCTTACAAACGCGTTTTTCCATGCCCTAACGCACTGGATCCCATCAGAAATCCAAAGTTAAACGTGCTAGGGCTAGAGCAGTACCAAGATGGGTGACCTCCTGGGAAGGCCTTGGGAAAAGAAAAACCGTGAGGGCTTGGCTGGGCCAAGGCCTAAAGTGGACAATATCTGTAAGCGGGTGATCTGGGATGTTACAGGTGCTATCAGAGCCAGTACCCGAACTGTTGTGCCAGCTAGGCTGAACCCCAAAGAGGGCTGGGCCCTAAAGGGGGTGGAGAGTGTGAGATCCCACATTGGTTGGGGAGGGGAACAAAGTACGCCTTATAAGGGTACAGATACCTCTCCCTTACAGACGCGTGGGTGACCTCCTGGGAAGGCCTTGGGAAAAGAAAAACTGTGAGGGCTTGGCTAGGCCAAGGCCCAAAGCGGACAATATCTATAAGCGGGTGATCTGGGATGTTATAGGTGGTATCAGAGCTAGTACCCGGGTCGTTGTGCCAGCGAGGACGCTGGGCCTCCTAGGGGGTGGATTATGAGATCCCACATCTGTTGGGGAGGAGAACGAAGCATGCCTTATAAGGGTGTGGATACCTCTCCCTTGCAGACATGTTTTCCATGTCCTAGTGGACCAGATCCCATCAGAACTCCGAGATTAAACATGCTCGGGTGAGAGTAGTTCTTGGATGGGTGACCTCCTGGGAAGGCCTCGAGAAAAGCAAAACCGTGAGGGCTTGGCTAGGCCAAGGCCCAAAGCGAACAATATTTATAAGCGGGTGATCTGGGATGTTACAGGTGGTATCAGAGCCAGTACCCGAACTGTTGTGCCAGCTAGACTGGACCCCCAAGAGGGCTGGGCCCTAAAGGGGGTGGAGAGTGTGAGATCCCACATTAGTTAGGGAGGGGAACGAAGTACGCCTTATAAGGGTACGGATACCTCTCCCTTACAAACTTGTTTTCCATGGCCTAATGGACCGGATCTCATCAGAACTCCGAGGTTAAACGTGCTCTTGTGAGAGTAGTTCTGGGATGGGTGACCTCCTGGGAAGGCCTAGGGAAAAGCAAAACCATGAGGGCTTGGCTGGGCCAAGGTCCAAAGCGGACAATATCTGTAAGCGGGTGATCTGGGATGTTACAACAACTACAGAAGATACGCTCATCACATGCATATGTTGAAGCAAGCTTGGAAGGCTAATAACACAATTAGGAACGGTACCTGCAATGATCTAACTTTTATACCAAAATCCTTCCCTTGGAGGTGCTTTCTAAACAAATTCAGGCTTCTTGCAACATTAATGTTCTTGTTACTGGAGTTACTGTAACGTGTCATATGTCCCAAATTCATATTCAAGGACCAAACAACATATTTATCCGATCCAAATCATGCTTAAAACAAATATATATAAAATACACATGGTACAGTTCAAAAAATTTGTTTTAAGGCTTCCCATGTGCTAAATCAAACTACAAAGCATTTTTCTTAAACCTGATCGATATATAAATAAACAACATTTATTTCAGCAACCTGCTTGTTCTCAACTCCTTGAGAAGCCGTTTGAGAAATGCCTCAACAAGATATTCAACAACACTTGCTCCCTTTCTTGCTGCTCTAGTGAAACGACATAGACGCCTTTCATGTGAAGCAGAAAAGAAAAAGAAATATTGTTCAGAAGAATAACTAAGCTGAAGGTGAAATCAACATAAGTAAACTACATGAGTAGTCGACAATACTGAAATTACAAATTTGTTATAGGCACAAGCGAAATGCAATTACTTGATGCATAACATTCAGAAACTACAGCATTCGAATTCGAGCAGTCGGCCATTACTTCTTGTTGCACTATTCTATTTTAGGCATTATTTGTATTTTAATTTATTTGGATATCTTTGTTATAAGGAAGTTGATTTGGTATAGTATCGTTCTATCTTAATTAGAATATGTGAAATTGGAAGTTAAGATATTTGTGTGAAGAGTTTTGGTTGATGAATTACTGAGTATAAATCAAACTTTTTGTTTTGGAAGACTCTCCATGATTATGGTTTAATGAGGCTGCATATATAGGGAAGTGTTCTTTTCATTCTTGTAATTCTTGATGTAATCACTTGAACTAATTTGTTATCTTTGTTATCATTAGTTGTTTCAAAATCTTTCGTTGAGATTAGCACAAGGATGTCATACTATGGGATATGAGATAACTTTCAAGAGTACAAATAAGAGTGCATAGTGTCAAAGAGTGAGTGATATTGGTTCCGTAATAACCTTGTTTAAGCCTATTGTACTATAGTAAAAGTTGATTAATCTGAGTGAAGGCTCTACAGACGTAAGCTGTGTATACTGAACTACGTTAACAAATTTCATGTGTTGATTTATTTGCTCCGTATTAAGCTTTTTTACTTGTGATTAAATTTTGGAAAAATTGTTGTTGCTAATCCAATTACTTTTAGATAAGCAACCGTCAATTTTAATTTGAAACAACTGCGAAAAAACAAGAATTTTGTGAAACTTTGACCTTTGGTTTTTCACTTCCGATATGTTGTTGGAATATGAAACATTGACTTTGCTATGTTATGATTAATATTTCATAAATAATTGATTGATTTGATTATGTATTTATAAACAGAGAAGATGCTAATAAGAAGTTATATGTCCTCTTTCACATGGTTTTAGTATATGATGAAGCAGCGGAACAAGATTGGAATCACTGAGTGAAGATAAAATCCCAAATCCCTATTTTAGTGCTTATTAATTATTATGTTGACATCATATATCATTAATTGTTGTCATTATATGTTACATTTAATTCGAAATTGTATGCCACCTTCTTCAGTGGAGGATGTTTTATACTCCCTCCTATTCAAAATAAAAGTCGTTTTAGAGAGATGCACACTTATTAAGAAAGCTAGTGAAATGTTTGATATACCCTTATTAATTGCATGTTGAACTGCCTTGAAAATATAATCTGTATAATTAGGATGTGAGAGAAAGTAAAGGGTAATTTTGGAAATAAAATTATAAATATGCATAAAAAATCATGAACGACACTTATTATTTAAAATCTCTTTAAAACGACTTTTATTTTGAATAGGAGGGAGTATAAGAAAAGAAGGAAAAAGAAAAAGCTTATATAGCCTTTACTTAAGGCAACTTTGAGTGTACACTAAGTATCCATCAATCAATCATACAACATTAGCAATTTACTTATTAATCACAAACATACAACGATAACAAATAAGCCTACAGCACTAGAATTTCATCAACCTATCAGTCCTTCATGCATATCTCTTACAGTTCTCATACAAAGATATATATGTTAAGCTGCGGTGATATATAACATACGTTCCCAAGTATAATTCTCTACTGCAGCAATGCTCGGCTCAAAACTGCCACTATAACCAGCAAAAGCTGGCTGAAGTCTGAAACATAGAGTGCACCCTTCCTCTGAACGCTCTGTTCAATACTTTGTTTACTTATGGTCTGTTCAACACTTTCAATGTTGTCGGCCACCTTTTTTCAGTCTTTTTATGAGAAAAGAAGGAAAAAAGAAAAAGCTTATATAGCCTTCACTTTAGGAAGCTACTTGGAAGGCAACTTTGAGTACACATTATCTATCAATCAATCAATCATATTGCTAATGACAAATATATAACTAATCAACTTACTTAACTGAAGGGTGAAATATATAATAATCTGTCGTTATAAAATTATACAAGTTGGTACTACCTTTTCTCGTTTGAATTTAGGAAACTTCTTGGAAAGAAACATTGGATATATTATGTATGTATGTATGTATCATACAACATTCCTTACTAATCACAAACATATAACTCGGCAACTTGATTTATTCAAAGAAGTAAAGATTACCGAACCAGATGTTGACATCCCACTTGCAAAAGGACTGATTGTCATTATATATCAATCATACAACAATACCACCTTACTAAACACAATTATCGAATCCATCAACTTGCTTTCTTTGTTGTTGTTTTAGATCAAAAATTTCTTTCCAACTAGCAAAGGCTGCAGCGCTCGTAGGAGGAGCATTTCTCTCTGCTTCCCTTCAAGTGTTATTTGATAGGCTTGCTTCTCCGAAGGTTGTAATTTTTTCAAGGGAAGGAAGCTTAACAGTAAGTCGCTGGAGGATTTGAAGATAACAATGATATCTGTTGAAGGAGTGCTTGATGATGCAGAGGAGAAGCAGATTACTCAGCGTCCCGTGAGGAAGTGGCTTGATGAGCTCAAAGATGCTTTCTACGAAGCTGATGACCTGTTGGATGAGATTGCTTATGCAGCTCTGAGCTCGGAGATGGAAGCTAGACCTCAGAACACCATAGATAGACTCCGGAAGTTTATCTAGTGAATGTTGTCGCTTTCAACCAAATATAAAAAAAAACTAACTTCCTGCAACAAAAATTAATGTAGTAGTGGAAAGTCGGGATCGTTCCCACGAGGAATTCAGACGTTAGTAGTAACGCAATAAAAGAGGGGGTTTTGTAATTGTGAATTAAATAGAATTTAATTGAAATTTAAATTGAAAAAAATAACTAAAAACAAAATAAATCTTGGTTTCCAGTCTCCTTCGTTATTGAACTTGCGTTGATCATCGACACTAAAAATAACCAATTTATTA
>JAOSBM010148942.1:0-12903 GCA_027568955.1 Erythroxylum tenue | reverse complement strand
GACTCACCCCTCACTATCACCATTTCAGGAGAGTAGCAGATCATTCGAGAGAGAAATTCAAAAAGGGCTTGGACAATTAGAGAAGTATGTTTTGGCATGATGTTAGTGTAGATGCTTATATCTGCTCCATGGTTTGCCATAATCATATGTATATAAAACATGTACGGATTTGTTATCTTATTGAGAATGATGTTGGTAGACAATATGAGATGATCATAGATTAGCTGTCGATAAGTAGTAGTGTGTGTTGAAATTACAGTTTGGGATCCTTACTTCCTACAACCTTTTAAG
Organism: Erythroxylum tenue; assembly: GCA_027568955.1. Taxonomy (NCBI): domain Eukaryota; kingdom Viridiplantae; phylum Streptophyta; class Magnoliopsida; order Malpighiales; family Erythroxylaceae; genus Erythroxylum; species Erythroxylum tenue. The sequence goes on along the minus strand of JAOSBM010148942.1, from coordinate 12,612 downwards.
CATGTATAAGGATTAATTAGATAAGTTGGGCTTACTACGGGTTTTGGTGGCATTAAGCCTACCCATTCCCTAGTGCCAACACGGTCCAAGAAGGCGGGTCGTGTCTATACTAAATTACTAATTAATAAAATTTTTGTTTCCCTCTTTAAATATGCTTCTTTAGAGTTTAAACATCACTCCTTAACACACTCTTAAATTCTCCTCAAATTATTTTCTATACTATATTACTAATTAATAGCATTTTTTGTGTCCTTTAAATACACTTTTTGAAATTTAAACATCACCCCCTTAACATACTCTTGAATTATTCTAAACCAAATTATTTATCTATACTAAATTACTAATTAATAACCTTTTTAGTGTCCTTCTTTAAATATACCTATTTAAAATTTAAAAATACCTATTTAAAGTTTAAATAAACTTTTATTTTGTTTTATCAACAAATACTAATATTCATTTGAATTTTAGCATTCCTTGTTTTATCCATAGCATTCCTGTTGACTAAATAGGTACTAGTTAGGGAATAAATATTGAATTCTAATTCCTACATCTTTATTACTAGTTACCATAAAAAACCTTAAAGGATTCAAGTCCTGTAATTTCATAAACGTATATCTTTCTCTTAAAAATACGGAATAAGTGTTGTAATTACCTTCTTATTAATAGAAATGTTATGATTAATTATAAAACCTTGTTCTACAATTGGTTTTAAAATAATTTTTGGTTTTTCAGATATCATATATAAAGTTAGTAACAAGCAAATGAAAATTAGTTTGCCATCTAATTTATGATTACCGGAGAAATCCTATAGTTAGTTAATTGTGTTGAAAAAATAACTATACAATATTATTTTTATAAATTAAGAATAACTATAGTATAGCTTCAATATCTTGCAAACTTATACTATGAATGTAATAAATTGCATTTGGAGAACATTACATTGCTTAATTTTCTTCTCTTTTCTCTACAAATTTTTAACAGTTTTTTTACAAAAATTAAATTCAAAATAATATTTAAATCATTCATATCTCTTAGGAATGAACAATTTTTGAAGACTACTCGACTAATTAGTAAAAATATATTAGGAAATTAGGGTGGGATTAGATCCCACAAGTAGCGGAATAAATACGAAAATTTTTTGTATAATTTTTCAAAAATCAATATCACTTAAATTCAAACAAATGATTAACACACAAATCATAATAAAATATGAATCGCAATTCGTATCTTATTCTGAATCTTGATCTTTTTCTTATAACTTCCCTCAAACCATTTATGAAATCGGCTAATCTCAACTACCATAAGCACACAAATTTCCATCCTTTAACAATATCCACAGAATGTGTTGAGAAAACTCTACGACTATTACTGAAAGGGTTAGGCAAGGAGTGCAAGCTCCTTTAGAGGTTAACCGTATTTATAATAGGTTTTGGACATTTGGTAATTTAATTGAAATTAAATTCTAATTTTAAATAAACTTTAATTATAATTATAATTAAATACTAATTATGCTCAAGTAAGATTCAATATCTCATATTGTACTTATCTATTAAGTATCCCATATTTAATTAGAAAATTTCTTAAACTTTACATTCAAGTCTAACTTGATTAAAACATTTTTTTCTTTTTAACTTGTTCTTTGTGACCCATTAAGTTCCCATATATATTGGCAATGAATATAAATTATAACCCTAAATCATGTTTAGTATTAGATAGATTAAACTTGTTTAATTTATCTAATACTATTTAACTAAAAAATTGTATCTATAGATGAAGGTTGTTGTCCAACAATGCAACAGGACTATCTAAATATTTAGAAATTTCAAAGTAGCTTTGACTAATGTTTTCGTGCATGGTTTTTTTTCTTTCTATAATTTATTCCTTTCATCATACATTGTTCTGATTATATATAGAGAATATAATTATTGTTTACTCTATTTAAGTCCAATCATATTAATTCTCCACCATGAGTAATTGATTCAATTAAGGACATTTAGAAACTATTTTCAAAGTTTCATTCCACCTTGACCAAGGGTTTCTTGGATTAATACTAATCAAGAACAATTGAACATTCTCCTTATTCATTTTAGGGTGATGAATTTTGTATTAGTCACCTAACTACCTCCATATTAGTTTATACTATATCTAGTGACTATCGATTAAGCTACCCTTGATTATAATAGGTTATAAGTAGCTTCAAAACATTCAATCCTTATTTGAGATAACTTTAGAGATATCAAATTAAAGGATTACTTATACAATCATCATAATGAGAATTTCTATATAAGTAATGTAAGAGCCCAGACTATTTGCCCACAGATATTTTCCCCTTTGGATTGCCCATCGACAAGGCCCTCACGGTTTTGCTTTTTTTGCACCCGAGAAAACTCGTCTATGGGGAAGAGGTATCCGTACCCTTATAAGGCGTACTTTATTCTCCTCTCCGACCGATATGGGATCTCACAAGTAACGTTTCAAATGGATCTCATACAGGGTTAGTTCAGTGAACTTGTTCTCTAATAAGCACCCATATGTTTGTTTAAGTATCTCAACACTTTAGTCTATGAGATCAAATACTTCCTTTATAAGAAAGAAACATAATGTGTGCTTTTCTTTTATGCTCTATTAATGTCCTATGTTAATAGAACAATAAGTAGGAACAATTTAAGGATAATATATAAATGCAATATGAATCTCATAGTTATGATCCCATTATAAATTCATGCTTAATGCAGACTTTATCATATACATCTAAATATATATAAGATAAAATGTAACATCCCAGATCACCCGCTTACAGATATTGTCCGCTTTGGGCCTTAGCTTAGCTAAGCCCTCATGGTTGTTTGTTTGAGTATCTCAACACTTTAGTCTATGAGATCAAATACTTCCTTTATAAGAAAGAAACATAATGTGTGCTATTCTTTTATGCTCTATTAATGTCCTATGTTAATAGAACAATAAGTAGGAACAATTTAAGGATAATATATAAATGCAATATGAATCTCATAGTTATGATCCCATTATAAATTCATGCTTAATGCAGACTTTATCATATACATCTAAATATATATAAGATAAAATGTAACATCCCAGATCACCCGCTTACAGATATTGTCCGCTTTGGGCCTTAGCTCAACTAAGCCCTCATGGTTTTGCTTTTCTTGAGGAATTCTCAGGAGGTCACCCATCCTAGAACTACTCTCACCCAAGCACATTTAATCTCGGAGTTTCGATGGGATCCGGTGCATTAGGCCATGGAAAACGTGTCTATAAGGGAGAGGTATCCGTACCCTTATAAGACTTACTTCGTTCCCTCTCCAACCTATATGGAATCTCATACTTTCCACCCCCTTAGGACCCTGCCCTATTTGGGGTCCAGCCTAGCTGGCATAATAAATCGAGTACCGGCTCTAATACCACTTGTAACATCCCAGATAACCCGTTTGTATATATTGTCGGCTTTGGGTTGCCCCTAAGGTCAAGACCCTCACAATTTTGCTCTTCTTACACCTAGAAAGACGCGTCTTTCAAGGTTAGGTTGACACCTAGTATCACCACCCACTTATCCAGATATTGTCCTCTTTTGGCCTAGCCATCAAGGTTTTGTTCCTCCCGCACATTTTCTCAGGAGAACAAGTCTTTCAGGATTGGGTTGATACCTAGTATGACCACCCACTCATCCAGATATTGTCCTCTTTTGGCCTAGCCATCAAGGTTTTGTTCCTCCCGCACACTCCATAGAGAACGCGTCTTTCACGGTTGGGTTGACACCTAATATCACCACCCACTCATCCAGAAATTGTCCTCTTTTGGCCTAGCCATCAAGGTTTTGTTCCTCCCGCACACTCGCTCGGGAGAACGCGTCTGTAAGGGAGAGGTATCCGTACCCTTATAAGGCGTACTTCATTCCCCTCTCCAGTCGCTGTGGGATCTTATACTCTCCACCCCGTTAGGGCCTAGCCCTCTTTGGGGCCTAGCCTAGCTGACATAATAGTTTGGGTACTGGCTCTGATAGCACTTGTAACATCCCAGATCACCAGCTCACAGATATTGTCCATTTTGGGCCTTGGCCTAACCAAGCCCTCACGATTTTGCTTTTCCCGAGGCCTTCTCAGGAGATCACCCATCCTAGAACTACTCTCACCCAAGCACATTTAATCTCAGAGTTTCGATGGGATCCGGTGCATTAGGCCATGAAAAACGCGTCTGTAAAGGAGAGGTATTTGTACCCTTGTAAGGCGTACTTCGTTCCCCTCTCTAGCCGATGTGGGATCTCACATAAAAAAATGCGTTTAAATAATTATGTCACTAAACTACAACCAACCAATTAGTTATACAACATAAATCAACGATCCCTAACATGCACTAAACCAATTTTTTATATATCTTATACCATGTCTCCATATTACGATCATGCTACTAGTAGGATAGTGGTATAGTAAAAGAATTTTATAAGATTCTTTATAATGAGCATTTTCTTAAATCTTACAACTTTTGTCTTAATTATCATCGTAATTAAGAGAAAGTGCCTAAATACATACTTGGATCTTTAATGAGATATTAGCTCTTTTCATATGCCCAATGAATTTAAAGTTTTATAGTACATTACTATCTTGAACAATGCAAGGAACTATATCAAGTTAATTAAAGAAAATTTTGATCCAAATAATCATTTCCACTAAATGAACTGTGTTATGGCTTAATTAGTAACCATTGCTTCATTATAACTTTTCTAATCTTAAAATAATATTGTTCTAAGTAAAAATATCTTTGTTATAATTAACTTCTAAAGTTAATATCTATAAAACTTTGAATTCAAATATCAACTCATACATAGAATAATAGACAACTTTAATACTTCATAAGTATCAAATATCTTAAATATTAAACACGTTTAGTTTATTATCTATGTATTTAGACTTAGAATAGGTAAACATCTTCCAATCTATCTCTATAGATCTAATTCCTATAAATAAGTTGTTAACTTTTGATATCCAATATGAATTGTTATTAGACAATTTTATTTTCAACAATTGAACATAAAAATTATTGTTCTCTCTATGAGCAATATGTCTCTACAAACTCCCACTAAAGAGGACAACTATACTCCCTCTAACCTTCTTATAGACATGATAAATTCATAATTATCTCCAAAATATAGTCTTTAAATTCTTCATAAAAATGAATCTTTCAACGTCTTATAGCCTTACAACTATATGTCAATTGTATCAACAAAGGCACTAGTTCTAATTGGAGGTATTGCTATAAGATTTGAACCTTTGAAGCTTCATCTTACTCCTACTACTTATCATGAGAACTATTCTCTTATAAGTGTTCATTAAAAAAAATAAAATGTTCAATGGGTTTATGATAAAATATCCATCCTTTTGGATATATTATAACATTTTATTATATAATTTAATTCTAAAATTTTTGGATAATACATGTTTTAACTAAGTATCACATCCTAAAATCATTAACTGTTGGCCCAAATTTTTTTTATGAATAAGCATGTTTAGATTATTTCATTTTGGAGATAAGTAGTTTGATTTTTATGGGAGTAATTAGTTTGTTAGGTGAATAAGGTTTTTGAAGTGAGTAAATTGAATTTAGGTGTTAAGATAGTAAGTTTGTGTAAGGGGTAGTTTGGGAAGAACACTTAAGTTGTTAAAGTTTAAGGCTTACAAGGAGGGGTAGTTTGGTCTTTTTAAGCTTGATTAAAAGGAAAGAAAGAAACAAAAGCATTTTTTTTTCTTATGTTGGAAGGAAGGAACGAAATTTCAAAGAAAAGAAGAGGGGAGAGTATTCGGTTGAGAGGAGAAAGAAGAGAAGAAGAAAAACAACTTAGGGTTTCATCTTTCTTTGCTTTAGAAGAGTGATTTCAAGAGTTTTTCAAGAAGGAAAAAGAAAGAGGAAGATTTGATCTTCCATTAGAGACAAGAAGCAAAAATCGTGGGTGGATTTTTAAGGCGAGTTGTTTCAAATCTTTTGGAATTTAGAAGGGTGTTTGGTTCAAATGGCTTAGGAAAAGCATGGGTATGGTTGTTCTAGGATCAATTTCATGGTTTTGTTTCCTTAGGTTTTCCAATTTTAAACTCTCTTTTGAATTGGGGTTTTTGTGATTTTGAAGAAGAACAAGGGAGGCAAGAGGAGCTAGAGGAAAGGCATCTTGAGCAAGTCTAAAGCAAGGGATTTTAAGGTGGGTAACATCTTTATAGTTGAGAAAATGAGCTAGTATAGTTACTTTTAATAAATGGAATTTAATGCTTTCCAACAACTTTGAAAATGTGCATTTATTACTCTTTAGAATGGTTTGAAAATATGCCATGTGTCTTTTGCTTGTGAATAAATTGTGAGAATGTTTTCATATTGTGTTGATGATTGTAAAAGAATGTGAAAGTGATTTTAGAACGAATGCAATGTTATAGAATTGCTTTTCGAAAATGTGTCTTTTTGACCATTATGGTTGGAAAATGTGAAATGTATGTTTTTATGGGTTTGTGGTGGTCCCTTAAGTAAGTCAAGTGTACTTGTCTATAGGCTTTTCCCGCCTGCCCGCTAGTGGCATGGAGATCCTCATGGACACCCTAAGTTCACTGCTACACATGACCGCTACGTGAGAATGTGTAGTACGTTCTGTTTTGGATCCACCCGAATCATTTCCGATGTGCTTATGTGATTATGATTTGTAATCATTTGATTTTGATGTATTTGTTATGTTGGTTTTGTGAATTGCTTGATAAATTGTAAATTTTGGAAAACATATGTGGCATGATTTTGTCAATATAAATTTTGCTTTGGAAATAAATGATTCAAGGATTTTTTGCTTGTTCTTGGTTATAAAAATGTTACTCACGAGCCGTCGAGCTCACCCCCCCTTTTTTCCTCCCATCCATAAGCGATGAGCAAGAAAATAAGTGACCGAACCGAGGTCAAGGCGTCACTCCCGTTTGCTTTTTGATTTTGAAGCTATATTTTGTAAACAAAGCTTTCGTTGTATTTTTAGAGCAAAATTATTGTTCATGTGGTTTCTTTGTAATTTGAATTTCCTAGACTTTAATGTATTGGGGCTAGAAATGCCCACTAAAGCTTTGTAAGAACTCATATTTTTATATTAATGAAAGATATTCAGGTTTCATTGTGTGTTGCCGATGTTTGTTTCAAAGGTTATTGTGCATTGTTCTTGTTAATGTCCATAAGGGTAGGTTTTTGAGTATGCTGGCTTTGAGGCAAACTCTGGACTGATATAGGTTAAATTTGATCAAGTAGTCTCTTGAAAGTTATAGAGAAAATTCATAGCTTTCCAACGATGTATAATATGCCATTTTTGGATGTGGGAGTTGAAAGATGTGAATTGTTGAAGTTTGGGTGTTGTCTAGGATGGCAATTTCGGGACAAAAACTTTGAGTGAAAATTTGACCCTCATAAAGGTAGAAATTGTTCTTAGGGTCTTCATGAAAGTTGGAGATTGTCTTTTTATCTTTTCATTGATATAAAGAATGACATTTTTGGACAATGGAATAGAAAGTTATGATGTTTAGGATGAGATTGTCGGACAGCTACTTTGTCGTGGACTTTTGACCCTTTTAGAGACCAAAATTGTTTTTAAGTCCTTCATAGAAGTTGTAGAACTTTCTTTTACCTTTCCATTAATACCAAGTTTGTAAAATTTGGAATTCTAGGTCAAAGGTTATAAGTTTTGGAAGTTAGGTAGTCGGAGAGAAAAAAATCAGGAGACAGGCGCCTCACCGCCTCGAAGCGCTCGCGAGGCCAAGCGCGTGCCTCGCCCGCTCGAGGTCGTAAGCGCTTGCTTCGTGCGTGCACCGCGCCTCACGCGTGCGAATGCTACCCGATCGATTTTTTTTGGGTTTCCTCCCCTAATCCAACCTCTCTCCGCTCTTTTGACCATAACTTTTTCTTCTGACCTCCGATTGACCTGATTTTTGAAGCATTAGATTCCTAAGACATTTCTCTACCTCTCCATAAAATTTTACAGCTTTTGAGATTAATTTGAAAAAGATGAATTGAATCAAAGTGAGAGGATCGGTTAAAAATTCTGAACATGCTTCAGTATTTTGGTGATATCTTGATCTGTAAAGCTCTAATTGAGTTGATTCTTATTTCTAAACAAATTAGAGACATGGAGCTACAACTTATCTGAAGGAATCGAATTTCAATTTGGGCCCTAAGACTTTCAATTTTTGGAGTGAACTCGGGTGTAGTTTTCAGTCCCGGTTTAAGTTTAGCCCGAAAGTTTTTTGGCCATAACTTCTTTATTTCTGAACCAAATTGAGTGTTTTTGGTGTCGTTAGAGACATAAGACAATGGGGAACAAATGTTGTGAAGAAGTCTTATTGAATTCTCTTTTTGAACTATCCCAAAATCTGCTCGAAAGTAAGTGAGATGAGTTTATTTTTGATGTTTGACTTGGTGTGGGCTCGCCATCCTTGTGGGATACGCGTCCAGATGTCACGTAGGACGTCGGGCACGTGACTCGCAAGGGCGGGGACCCAACATTAACTTTGACTCTTTTAAAGTTTTAGCATTCTATATCTAATATGAAATCTTACTAATTGATTTACTTGGAACTTTCAAAGTTAAGTTATAGTACTAGGTTTAGTTACAGAAGAAATAAATATTACATTATATAATATCTCATATTGTATTTTTCTCCTTATACAAATCCTTACTATTATGGAATTTAGTTGGTATGGTATTCATTAAAGAAACTTATTCCCTATAAATGGCTGAAAAATTTTAGTCTCATCACATCAATCTCATTCAAGTGCTTCAACATTCTCAGTACTTAATTTTTACTTATATTTAAACACTTTTAGCTTTTTAAACTATTATATCAATATTTCATTTACATTCCTTGCATTATATATATAAGAATTAACAATTCAATACCTTCATCATCCTTTCACTAAAGGTTGATTTGGTTTTTGTTAATCGAAAGGATACATATATCCTAGCATTGAACTTTATGATTTTTATTATGTTCATTTAACCAACATGGCATAAAAGAATAGTTTCAATTATCTAACTTTATATTGTTTCCACTTTTGTTAGGCACGAGTCTACCTTGATTCAATAGATACAAACTATTTTTGCAATATTGAAACAACTAATGTTACTTAAAAATCTATTTCTTATCATGCATTGAACAATATTGCAATGTTGAATCCAAATTCAATATCAAGTACTTATAAACATGAACTAAAAATGCATATGATCTATATCTTATTAGATATAGGCAAGAAAAATCATGCAATTGTTTTTTCTTCTAATGAAAACTATTATCATATCTAAGACAATGTCTTTAATTATATTCCATATTTATGTTTTTAGTAGGCTACATTTGAGTCAAACAATTCCATCATGGTACTATACATTCATGCTCTACTTTATGTAACTATTTTCATCTTTTTATTATAGTGTTGACATAAATATTCCATGCTTTCATCAAAATTCATGAGACATTAGTCAACTTAAAATGTCAATACATTTTGTCATTCATATGATTTTAACTTATGCCTAAAACTTTGTCATCTAATCCTCAACAGAGATTATAAAAATATTGCATAACGAACAAATAATTTTTTGTCTTCGAGAACTCTTATCAAACATAACTTATATCTAAAGAAATTTAGTTCACTAGCTCTTAGTATTACTAAATAGAGGTGATTTATCCTTGGAACAAAATATAACAACAATAATAACAACCTAATGAAAGTCCTTTTTAAATGCGAGGTCCGGGGAGGTCTGATAATATGTAATCGTACCCCTAACTAGTAGAGAAGTTGTTTATGATAAACCCACATAAAAAATATATACATATATATGTAAAATATGCACATATATATTAAAATAGTAAAGTAATAATAAATAAAAATAAAATAAAAAACATAAATATATAAAATATAATATAAAAATAAATAATACAATAAAAATATAAGAGTCATTATAAGAAAATATTTAGACCAAGTAAGAAAATGTTTAGGGTCAATAATTAAGAATGAAGTACTACATATTAAATGTTTAGGTTAGATACAAGACCTAAGACTTAAAAGAAAATAATTAGAAGGCCTATAGGAAAGAGAAAGGTGTCTCTATATGATCCTTTGACCGTATGCTAGTACGTCAAAGTTTACTATTGAGTGTCAAGTTTTTAGTAAGTTCCAACAGAGCCATATCTTAATTCTTCATAAGCCGCCCTTTTTTCTCTTACAGTTTCTAAGTACAATCTTCTCACATCTTCTCACTAGAGTGTCAAGGTGTCTTCTCTTAATATGTTTGAACAAAATATAAATATAAGAAAAGTAAATAATAGATTATATACCATGACTACCAAATACGATCAGGACTTTAACCATTTATTTGGTTATTCTCATTATTTTATTCAAAATAATAGCCCTCATTACTATTCAGAAAGATTAATCTCTCTATTTGGCTAGGATCCCATTTAAATTTAGTTGATCTTGATTCACCCAACAAACTAACTAAACTTAAGTTAGGTAGACAGAAACTTTATCAATCATATCTTTTGTGACTCTTAGATCCATTAGGTAACAACTTTTGCCATCATATATCTTATATGTTATTCCTAACCTTGCCTTTAAACTCATATGATCATGAGTCACTAATCCAAATTATACAAATTTAGCCAAGTAAGACCCATTAATTTAAAATAAAATATATTCGAGGCATTGAGTCACTCAACAAGCATTGTAATAAATAGAACTCTGGTTTTATTCTTAAATAAAGGAAGGCAACAATAACTTTCTCAATGTGTATTTAATATTTTAACGAGGGATTTAATTTCAAATAGTCTCATCAAACACATAATTACTTGTAATGATATCACATATATAAAACGTGTAATTTAACTTGTATAAAAAATAAAATATATAAATAAAGTATGCAACTTATGCACTCATGATCAAATTATATGCATAAAATATTAGGGTCCATTTTATTCTAATTGTTGATCTTCATAATCTAAAATAATATTTCTAAATCTTTATAAAAATTAATATAGATTAAATCTATTGATTCATAAACAAATTAAATTCCTTTTCTAAAAAGAAATTTAATTTGATTTGAAAAATTTTAAATTTAATTGGAAACTATTTCTAATTATCTTGACTCATTTTAACAAAATTTAATTGAAAATAAATTTCAATATAAATTATGTTATTATTCATTATAATTTAGGAAAACTCCCTTTTTAAAATTCAACAAGTAAGAAATTATGATCTCTAATCTAATTAGAAATTATTTTTCTTTAATTAGAAAACTATTTTCTAATATTAAAGGAAACTACTTTTAAAACTAAATAAAACACTTTTAATTTAATTAAAAAGTTCCTTCTTATTATTTATGCATCTAATGATCTCTTAATAATTAGATATTCTTTACTTAATAAGTTAGAAAAATATTTTCAAAAATATTAAAGAAAGGAATTTTTATTAATTATTACATGAAAATATTTTTAAAAATTAAATGAAGAAAATTACTTTTTTGATAAACCAAAAAAACTTATGTTATTCATAAACAAAGAAACAATTATAATTAAATAGAATAATATTTATCTAAATAAAAATAATAAATTTAATTTATCTCAGTCAAGTTGAAATAAATAAATTTAATTAAGAAATATTTTTCTTAATTATTTGTGAAAACATCGTTATCAATTTTAAGGAGTCTAATTAACTAATTTCAATTTAATTGAAAGTAATTAATTTTATATTAGAAAATAATATTTTAATTTTTTTGGAATCAAAATAACTATTAAACTTAATCATATTAAGAAAAATAATTACTTTAATTTTAAAATTATGATCTCATATTCATTAATATAATCTCATTATATTACATAATCTAATTGTGGAAGATATTCCTTTTAAACCTTTACTTATTTATAGTTATTGATTTGAAAATTAATTTAACTTAATAACTCAAATCTTCGAAAAATTAAACTAAAAATTCAAAATATTCTTGATAAAATTATTCCTTTGAAAACAAAATTTAAACATTTAGGAAATAACTATTCAAATTCATTAGAAATTTAAACTAATTTAATCTCAATTAAAATCAAGGCTTAAACATATTAAAATAAAATAAAATAAAATTAGGGATTGTTAGTGCACGTGCCATAACTTTTCTGTAAGGCGCATACACTACACATATGCTAAGTCAATGTCAAACATTGACTGGCACGTGTTACACACATATAGACACGTTTGACTTAGTCATGTATGAGACAAAAGCCCTATCATTTTTTTTAATTTAGGGTTTTCATTTAGCTACTGCTTGCCTTGTTAAGGTTCTTGCAGCCTCATAGCTTTGCTTTTATCTCTACCTGTCTATGTTGCTGATTGCGGCTCTGTCATTCGATTAAGAAATCGATCTTCGAAACCGGTCAAAATAATTAATTCCAAGATTGCAGCAAGCTGAACCTCGGGTTGTCTCTCTCAATGGAACCGATGGAAATTGATTTAAAAACTAGCCTAAGTCGAATGATGCAATTAAAGCAATTAAAAAGGGGGTTTTGATTGATTGATTGAAATTAAGAAAAGAAAAGTATAAAAGAATCTTTTTGGATTT
>JAOSBM010148924.1:0-12906 GCA_027568955.1 Erythroxylum tenue | reverse complement strand
GTCCCAGTACTGTTCCCTTCCCAAACACCTGCAGAAAGAGCCCATCGTACTTGTTTTAGTTTTTTGGATCAATAACAAAATTTTGCAAAACCAGTTATATTTCAGCTGCAGAATAGCATTTTCACATCAGCTTAAATGCCATAAGCTATGACTTAAAACCTACATTTGTCTAGTTCAGTGACTTCATAATGATTTTCCAAGTCTGAAAACCGCCATAAGAGGATGAAGATCAGGTAGAACCACAAACCTTGATTGATCTTCTGCTTTCCAGCTCGACGAGGAAATCTGCTGTTCCAGATTTAGCCTTCTCTGCAATACCATTTGTGGTGCCATTCTCGATATCCCCTGTTAATGTCCACCAAGAAAAGAAAGCAACAGACACTATCTCTGTCACGGTTTAAGAAAGAGTGATTGACCCATTACCCAATGAATGACTTGAGTCTCGCAACAATTATAAGCTAAAAAAATTGATATCTGATATGACTATAGAACTCACCGAGCTTCATACCCTTGTTTGAAAATGATTCCTTAGGCATGGACGAATCTGTAGCTCTGTCCAAGGACAAATCCAGTCGTGACATGAGGGCGATGTCAGAACTTAAGAGCAGAAACTAATCAAATGAATCAAACTAGCTTAAATATTATAATATTTTGAAAGGATTTGAAATTATGTACGTGGAAAAACAAAGAGAAATACACTTCTTGTTTCTGATGGCTTGAGCTATTCAGCTTTGTTCTATTGTCAGCTGAATTAGATGAATGAACAGCTGAGCCAAGACAAACTGCAATCAAGAAGCAACCAACACCTGGAAATAGAATCTCCGCTCTATTTATTTTGTCATCTAAGAAGTAATTCATGGTAGTTCCTGTGATCCGGAAAGAAAATGGAGATCAAAATCCAAAACCCATCCAAAAGTATCACAATAATTGTGACAGAAACAAACCTAGAAGAACAGCCATACTAGAAGTGATGACTTCTGTCACAGATAAGCCAACAAAAGGCCAAGCATACTGTGTCGCCAGGTTTCCGATACTCAGGACCACGCCACCAGCCATGGCAAACATAACAGATGGCCAATTATCCTGCACCAACTTACACATTCTTTTCGGCTATACAAGTTGATGAAGTAACTGGGAAGTGTATAACTTTAGCAGCTAAAAGAACAAACCTGAGAAAGTTGAGTAAAAAAGTTTGGTCTTTCAGGAGTGTCTTTGCCAATCTGACCAAATGTTAAAGCTATAATCACAGCAGCCAAGAGATTTGTGATGGAATAGTCAAGGTAAGTATGTTGAGGAAGCCTGCCCCGTCGTTCCAGTAGAGTCATAATAGCAGGCCATGTGCCTAAGAAGGAGAGTGAAAATAGCATACATGCTATGGCTCCTCCTTTGTTCTCAATCAGATACATTTTGATCAGATGACCAATGAAAAAGATGATAACTGTGCAGAGTACACCAACAATGGGATTAGCAGACTTGTTTGCACTTGTATCGACTTGCTTCAGTGAAAAGAAACAGAAGAGAAGTTGTACACGAATGAATTATCCAATGACAGAGGGGAAGAATTTCATTGGAAGACCCCATTGAATTTTTCAAAGGTTCAAGCACACAAAATTATTTAAAACAAAAGATAATGTTCCATCTCACATCACATTATTTCATTTAAAGCACGTTATTTATTGTTAGTTTCAAAATAAATTTATCATTACTCTTTAACATTGTAATCATAATTATAAGCCCATTAAGATTATATTTAAATCATTAATTATTATTATTATTGAATTATTATTAGGGATGTAATTTTTTATATATAAATATATAGAAAAGACATGACTTACTTGATAAATGCCCTTTTTCTCTAGTGATGTTCCATTATTACTGACTTGACTTTGTTCCATTAGTATTTGCTGTGAATTGTGATGGTAGTAGCGGTCCTTCTAAGCTATCTACTTAGTCTATATATATATACATATACAAATACAAATTTGTCTTCTTGTGCCAAAATTTTCAAGCATGAGCATGAGCATGACATACATATATATATATATAGAAGGCACATTGACTTACATGTTGAATGCCCTTTTTTATCTAGTGATATATAAGTATAGAAACATGTTGAATGCCCTTTTTTATATCTTCTCCCTCTATATATATATATATATATATATATATATATGCTGATGCTCATGCTTGAAAATCTTGGCACAACAAGACAAATTTGTATTTGTTTTTTCAGTGAATCTTAACCCCTAGTCGAAAATCTTTAGGACTGGATACTCTGTAAGTACATTCCTGCTCTATATTGCTGTCCTTTCTGCTAAATCCTTGAGGTTTCTTCCAATATTGGCATAACAATACATTAAGCAAAAAGGTGAACTTCACTTTCCTTGTTGAGGTTTTAAATAGAGAATGTAAAAGATTTCACGACACTCTGTTGATTTATGATATGGATCATGTAACTGGTTACACCTTAAAGGAATAATATTTTTATAGATACTCAAGGTTTTACAGAAAAATCTTATTCCAAGTTTTACGTTAAGCATCTTTATATCTATTTGCAGAACTGCTTCCAATAGATGCAATAATTAGACTTTTGCCATTTTACTCATTTAACAAATAGTGTTTAGTTGTGTGGATTAATCAAGAATGATACAAGTTCAATTACGTGTTCGACCGTCCTTGATGAAAAGCCGAAACAGAGAAAAAGGAATTGAGCTTGGGTCAACCATTGTCCACTACAAGATTCTTAGCCGAAGAAGAATATTGAATTTTTTAATAAGGCCAGAGTGTAGAGTTCACTAATAAGAATTGAGCTTGGGTCAACCATTGTCCAAATAACTAGAACTAGTTGTTTGGATAGTTGATCCTTACCACTTATAAACCCTTTAACATTTTCATGTCTAGTCAATATGGGATACTCTAACACTTCCCCTCAAGTACAACTGAAACTGGACATCCAGTTGTCACTTGAAATATACGCAGTGATAAAGGGACCGGGCCGCTAAGACTGGACATCCAGACGGACAACCGAGAAATTAATAATTCGGAAAAAAAACCTTCTTTGATACCATAATTAATTTTTTAATATGGGCAGTATAGAGTCTACTAATAAAAACTAGGCTTGGGTCAATTATTGTCTAAATAATTAAAACTAGTCGTTTAAATAGTTAATCTTTACCACTTATAAATCCTTTAATATTTTTACGTCTAGTAGACACTCTATCAAAGAAGAAGACAAAAAAGATAGATACGGAGGAGAGAAGTCCAAAGCATGCAAAACATTAACAAACGTGAAGCCAAGGAAAGCAATTGCGTGGAGGAGTCTCGTAGTCAGGCGAGGAAGAATTATCAAACATTGCAACAGTACCAAGGATGAGAATCGAACGTGTAAACAAGTTAGTAATGAACAATTTGCAGCTTAATTGACTGCTAGCTGATTAAGTTATCTGAACGTAAAACAATTCCTTTCTGATAGGCAAGCCACACATAAAAGAGAAATTTTAATTTTTTGATAATCATCATTTATTAATTATTAAAAATGATTACTATATAAATAATAGCAGCATTGTTTTATTAAGATTAAAATTATTTATTCAATATCTTATTATGTCTGCTTGGATAGCTGTAGAAATGACAGCTTAGCTGAACAAAACTCCAAAAAACGGCTTGGTTTGGAAGCACAAAAACGCTCAGAATGAGAAAAAGGGAAAAGGCTTTGAAGCATAATAATCCTGCAAAGAAATGCCAAGCACAAGCATTCAGAATTCCTCGTAAGCCTTTGTGTTTCAAATCTTTGTTTTTCCTTGATATCCATGTTGAGGTTATAATCCTTACTCGATAATAAAAAATCTACCCCATCAAATTAAATTTGAGTTTGATAAATTTAAACAAGTGAGTCCAATTAACTCGTTCAAATTTTTTTTAAAATTTATTAATGGAATTGAATTTTAAACTTTTTAGATTTAATAAGAAATTATATGCAAATGTATATTTTTTTAATCTAGAACAAGTTTAGATTAATATTAGTTCTTAAGTACGTTTTAAATTTATTATTAAGTTATAGGAAAAAGGATATTTTCAATATAAAAATTTATCTTTGATAAGTTTTAGGGGAAAAAAAAGATGTGGAATTGCTCATTTCATAGGAACCAGGTGCATAGAGAGTAGTTTTACAGGGATGAGGGATTTGAGAGCTTGAAATCCACAACTGAAGTAATCCCCAGCAGAATTTTCCAAGAGCTGAATGCCACTAGAAGTTGGTGCTTTACAATGAAACCACTCCACATTCACAGCTTTCGATCCCACAAGCATGGAACTGCAGAGAGCATTGTACAACTTCTAGTTTACATGGCTACTAGTCAGACGGGGTAACTTTGTAAGGCAAAAATTATTTTAAAACGTGAGGTTTACTTTTTATGACAAAAATCTAAATGAATGTTTAAGATTTAATAAAATTAGGATTCAAATATAACAGTTTTCCAAAGTTTGTGTTTTTCTTAAACATAATTAAGTTCAATTATCTCTTTTACCTTGAGATATATACTCGATGTTGTATCATACAACATATAATATTATTTTAAAAAACATACAACATATAATACTATCTTGTAATTTTAAAAATTGTTTAAAAATGATATTCAATAATATGACATATTAGTATCGAGACAATATAGATAACTTTCACTGAATTACCTTTTTTTATGTTTTAGTTAAAATTTATAAGAGAGAAAACTGGGAGGAGCAATGTTATGAATTTCGTATCATATAATGGGTATTGATCATATCACTCCAAAAATGTTACAAATTTATTTTGTATCATACTGAGTTGTAATAGAAAATTTTAAATTATATCAATTAGTACACCAAATTTTCTAAAATACCAAATCAAATTAGTAAGTTAAGAAAAATTGAAGAGATAAATTAAATAAATATATGTTTAAATATTGTCAAACATAATTTTTTTATAAAATATTTATCATGTCTTTATGTTGATTGTAATAAATGAAATTATTGAATCAACTTTGAAATATTTTTTCAATTTTAATCATAATGAGGGGACTAAATTTTATCTATATAAAATTGAGGAGTTTATCTATATAAAATTGAGGAGCTTATTGATAATTCTAAAAATAATTTGAAATGGTAATAATATTAATGCGTACCAATACTATACCATACCATAACATTATCAAAATAAATACAAATTGTATTAATAACTTTGATCAAAACTTAATCTCTATATTGATTCATAGTTTGTTTTCATCCCCAAATATTTTATTTATTTTTCAAGCTTTTTCTATTTATTTTCAGTATATATCTAATTTAAGTATATATCATGGGCATGTAAATTTAATTTAGGTATAACAAATAATGTGCATGAAAAGTGTAAATATTTTTCTTAATATTTTGTAGTCAAATTATATTGGTTTAATTGATTTTTTGTTTCTTTTTTGAAGAAGTTACGTGAGAAATAACATAGCTAAGAATGAGGGAGATTTCAAGGAAAAACATGAAGAAAACACCACATTTAACTAAATACAACATGAAACAAAGTCGTATATCAGCTTGTGTTCCTTTTGGAAAGACTATAGGTGATACACAGGGCTGAAAAGAGAATATGTCGTGGAATTGATAAGTTTCAGAATCTGATTGGAAGTTGAGATAAGAATTCTGCTGAAGCTTAAGGATAGTCTACAATCTTTTGAGTATAACTTTTAGTATACTAAACCAAATTGGGTGAACTTGGTATCATTAGAAACCTAAGACAAAGAAGGAAAGCTTTCTAGAAGGAAGTATTACCTAATTACCTTACCTTCGTGATGAGAACAATTGAGCAAAGTGGACCCAAAAGTTGATTGTGAAATAAATCTGGATTGAGGAATTGAGTATGGTTACACATGATTAATTATGTGACAAGATTAAGGATAAGAAACCTGGAATTTGTTGTGAGCATGCATCATACATATTCAGTATACATGAATGTGCATAAATGATTTCATAATCGTGCATAATAGAGATATATGTTTGTATTAAATGTTTTAGAGGAACCCTTAGAGTGACCAATTCCAGATATTGTCGGGACTTTGAGGCAATAAGCAATAAGGGAGCAATAGTAAGTAATTTAGACGGTAATTTTTGTAAGTAATCCTTGAGTAATTGTAAGTAATTTAGATGGTCAATTTTGTTAGTAATTCAGTAAGCAATTTTTGATAGTTTTGCTTTGACTATTTTGTTTGTTACTGATTTTGATCCATTGAATGATTTGCAAAGCTGCCAGATTGATATGTTTGAATTTTTGGCATGAAACTGTTGATTGATATGTGAATTGAATTTCAGACATTTTTGTTTTTGAATCTATTAAGTCTTAGCTGTGGGTAAATAGACATATCTAGAAGGGTCTGCAGCTCTTCGGTGACATTTCGGTATCTTCTGTTATTAATACTTTGGTGTTGAGACTTCGGTCTCTTCTGTGACACTTCGGTGTCGAGACTTCGGTCTCTTCTGTATAAGTCCCGTTACCCGCTTCTGTAAATGCATTTAATAGTCAATTGATTTTTAGTATTCTGAAACATGTTTGATTTTTGATCTAAACAAAGATATTATATTCTGATTCTGAAAGGTTTATACCCTCTTTTGATATTCAATTCTATTTTCTATACAATCTGTTCTGAGATACATTATGGTTGAATTGTTCATTTCGATAAATTGTTAATGCATGTTTCTATTATATCATGATTTTGCATAATTAGTTGTCAATTTATGTATAGATTAGTTATTATTCACTAAGTTATATGCTTAGTATGGTGTATTTGCCTCGTGTAGGTTCAGATAGTACGACTTAAAGACTGGGACAAGTCACTTGCAATGGCCAATGGAGTCTGAGTCTCGTTTTGTCAAAAGTGTAAATTATGATATATAATGTATGTTTGTTAGAGATTCTGGAAATGCATGTATGAAATGTTTCGTATGTTTTGGAATTTTTATTTTTTTGAATGCGATGCTTCCGCGAAAATGTTTTATATTCTGTATGTTCTGTGTGTGTGGCATTCGCAATATCCTCCCAGGAGATATTAGGGCATCACATGTTGGACTTGGACTTGTCATGGTGTCTTCCACATAAAACTTCAAATCACTAACATTGAAAGAATTGGACATGTTGTAGTGACTAGACAACTCTATTTTGTAGGAATTGTTGTTCATCTTCTTCAGCACTTTGAATAGACCATCTGCCCTATCACTAAGCTTGGACTTCCTAGCCTTGGAAAACCGTTCTTTGCTCAAATAAACCCACACCAGATCTCCTTCCTTGAACTCCACGGGCTTCTTCTTCTTGGCTTGTCTTTTGTAAGCTTCATTATGCTTCCTTATGTTCTCCTTAACCTACTCATGAATGATGACAATTTCCTAGGCCCCTTTCTTATCTTGTAGGCTTTTGAAAGGCCCATCTTGCACCAATGGACTAAGGCTGATTGGAGTCAATGGATTGGCCCCATAAACAACCTCAAACGGTGAGAATTCAGTTGACTTAGACGTGGAACAATTATAAGTAAACTCGGCTTGTGGCAATATGGCATCCCAATTCTTTGTTTTTCCTCTTAAAACACTTCTCAAAATTCCCCCAAGTGACCTATTTACTACCTCGGTCTGGTCATCAGTTTGTGGGTGAAAGGTTGTGCTAAATTTTAGTTTTGTCCCTAATTTAGCCCATAACACTCTCCAAAAATGACTCACAAACTTCACATCTCTATCCCTCACTCCTTAGAATGCCATGCAATTTGACAACATTATGAAAATAACGATCCATCACATGTTGAGCATCATTAGATTTAGAACATGGTATGAAATGGGCCATTTTAGAAAATCTGTCCACAACTACCATTATGTTATTAAATCCCTTCTTTGTTCTAGGCAATCCTAAGACAAAAGCCATACTCACATCTTCTTAAGGGTTATTTGGTACAGGTAGGGGTGTGTAAAGGTCATGGGCTTGGGATGTCACTTTGGACCTACTATAAGTGATACAACCACTCACAAGCTTGGCTACCTCTCTAAACATCCCGGGCTAAAAGAAGTTAGAATGGGCTAATTCAAAGGTTTTATCCCTCCCAAGATGGCCAACAACTCCACCCCCTTGGACTTCTCTCAATATAGCTTCCCTTAACGAACAATTTGGAACATAACAAGAACCAGTTTTGAACAAGTAACCATTATGAAGAACAAAATCCCTAAATGCACCATTGTTTTCTCTAATCTTAGCAAATATTTCTCCAAATCTTTATCACTCTCATACAACCCCCTAATATCATCAAATCCTATAACATGTGCATGCATTGAGCTTAACAAGACAAATTGCCTAGACAAGGAATCAACAACAACATTTGTGGTCCCTTTTTTATACTTTATGACAAAGTCAAAAGATTGAAGATATTCTATCCAAGTAGCATGTTTATGACTCAGATTGGATTGACTTTTGTCATATTTTAGAGCATCATGATCAGTGAAAAGAATTAAAGGATTGGCCATTAAATAAGACCGGAAATGTCTAACAACTCTAACAATAGCATAAAACTCTTGTCATATGTTGAATACTTTTTCCTAGCTTCATTGAGTTTTTCACTAAAGAATGTTATTGTTCTACCCTCTTGGCTTAGAACAGCCCCTATTCCTACCCCACTTGCATCAGACTCAAGTTCAAATGGTGCACTAAAATTTGATAAAGCTAAAACAGGTGCTTTTGTCATTAGATCTTTCAAGGTGTTAAAAGCAATTGTAGCTTAATTAGTCCATTTAAAATCACCTTTCTTTATACATTCAGTTATAGGAGCAGTAATTGAACTAAAATTCCTAATGAATCTTTTATAAAATGAACAGAAACCATGGAAACTTCTAACTTGAAAAAGGCTAGTTGGGACTGACCATTCAAGAATTGCTTGGACCTTTGAGGGATCCATACTAACTCCTTCATGGCTAATGACAAATCCTAGCAATTTCAGAGATTGATCACAAAAATGACATTTTCAATATTAGCATACAAGGAATCATGATCTAAAACCTCAGAAACCATTATCAAATGCATGACATATTCTTCTAAAGATTTGGAAAAAAAATCATAATGTCATCAAAATAGACTTCAACAGATTTGTGAAGGAAAGGTTTAAGCACCTCATGAAAGTTGATGGTGAATTTGAAAGTCCATTGGCATGACTAACCACTCATAGAGTCCCTCTCTTGTTTTGAAAGTTGTTTTCCACTCATCTCCTCCTCTCATTCGAATTTGATGAAATCCATTGGCAAGATCAAGTCTAATAAAGAAGATTGTTCCAATTAAGATAATCAAACATGTCATTAAATCTAGGAATTGGATGCCTATACTTGACTGTAATTTTATTCACTACTTTTGAATCAATCACCATTCTCCACTTCTCATTTTTCTTTAGAACCACAAAAGCAGGCACAACACATGGACTAGTTGATGGCCGAATGAAATTCCTCTCCAACAACTCCTCTATAATCTTTTGCAACTCCTCTTCTTCTTTAAGACTCATCTTATAGGACTGTTTGTGTGGAATAATAGCACCTAGTACAAAGTTGATTGCATGTTGAATGCTTCTTATAGGAGGCAGCCCCTTTGGAAGTTCTTTTGGAAAAACTCTAGGAAATTCTTCAATCAAACTTTGTAATTCATCTACAATAAACTTCTTTTCTTCTATGTTCATTAAGGAAAATTAATGATCTACCCTTCCTTTTACCTTCGGTTTCATTGGTGTAAGTAGAAATTTTCTGCCCTCATACTTCAAGGAATATGTATTTGCTCTTCCTTGATGACTAACATCCCTATCATATAACCATGGTCTTCCCAATAGCAAATGACAAGCTGACATTGGAATAACATGACCACACTTCATCTTCATACGTTCCAATGGTAAAAGGCACAAGACATCTTTTTGAAACTTTGATCTTATGCTTATTGTCAAGCCAAGTGAGCTTGTAAGGGGTTTAGAATGGGTTGGGTTTTGAAGCTGAGCTTGTCCACCATTGTACTTGAAACCACATTCTCACAAGCACCACTATCAATCATAACACTGCACTTCTTTCTCAATGTAACACATTTTGTGTGGAAAAGAGATTTTCTCTTATAATCTTCACCTCCATTTTCACTGTTAAGAAGTCTAAGCAAGACTAACATTTCAGCACCTACTTCTTCTCCACTAGCAACAAGTGTTTCATCACTTCCATGTTCATCTTCATTCACTTCATTACTAAAATGGACAGATTCTTCAACTTTATTGTCAATTTCCTCCATTTCTTTTAAAGTCATACTTCCTATGGACACTCCGATTGAAAATGTCCATAGCCTTGACATTTAAAACATCTAAGCTTGGTTTTAGGACTTTGTGAATTGTTGGGCATGTATGGAACTTTTGGAGTGTAAGGTGAATGTGAATGACTTTGCTTTGGTGGTGGAATTGGTGTTCTTTGTGGTGAGTTTTAAGGTGGTTGAAATTTTGGCTTAAAGTTAGATTTTTGGTTGAAAGTTGGGCTAGGTTTGGCTAATGGTTTCTTAGTTTTTTGGTGTTTAAGGTTGTTCTCACATCTAAGAGAAAGCTTTTTCAATTCAGCAAAAGTGTCAAAAGGATAAAGATTTACCATATCTTGCAAATCGATGTCAAGACCTTTGATAAACCTTGTGATGATCACTTCTTCAGTTTCCTCCAAGCCACACTTTATAATATACTGATCAAATTCCATAATGTACTCCTCTACTACCTTGCCCTCTTGAGTCAAACAAAACATTTTTTCTAACATTTTTTGCCTATATTGCGGAGGCAAAAAAGTTTCTTATAATTCAATCTTCATTCGGTTCCAATTATCAATTTGAGGCTTCCCTTCTCTAACCCTCCTATTCTGCAAATTATCCCACCATAGGGCAGCTTACCCTTTGAACTTCATAGCCACAATCTTCTCTTCCTTATCCTCAGCTACATCTGTCAAATCAAAATTTTGTTCAACCGTATACAACCACTCTTGAAAAACATCGGCATCAATTTTCCCAAAAAATTTAGGCACATCAACCTTAAAATTAAACATATCATCTCTATCATTTTGAGGTTGAACAACATTTCTAACAGCAGTCATACGACCTATATGATGAGGGCCTCTCCCTCTCTCTCTCTCTTGTACTTGCTCCTCCTAAACGCAAAACATCATGACCAGAAGAGTTAAATTGAGTTACCTTATCATTGAATTCATCTTCCACGGACTCGTAGGTTTGGGAATTATTTCCAAGGGCTTCATAGATGCCCATAGCAGCAAAAACAGTCTCTCTAGCCTTCATAGCCTCAAACTTCAGGCATGTAGCTTCAAACTTCTCCATTTGAAGGCTCATTTGATAGATTTTTGCAAACAGTTTCTCTAAATCATTTTGCATCGGTCCTAACATGGCTAGCTGTCGAACAACTGACCGCGCGTCATAATGCTAGTCAAAATAAATTAACTAGACTACTACTGTAGAGTGGTGAGTCTAGGTCGATCCTACAGAAAGTGCGTGTAAAGTTTATGGAATGAAATTAACTGGTGTTTACACTAAATGGGGGAGGGGGGAGGTGGTTTTTTAAAGAAGAAAATAAAATAAGATTAACTAATAAAAAAATTAAAGAAAACATGCAAAAATGATAAATGTGGGGAATTTAGTAAGGACCTGATTCTTCGGTTCAATCTCGGCCTAAACCCTAAGCAAATATATTTTATTAATCTGTTATTCTTTAACCTCTCATAGCAACTATTAATCGTAAGTTAAAAATTAACTCGAGTTTTTTCTTAGATTTTGTTTAATCAAGATACGATCGTTAATTAAACCTAACCACCGAATAACCTAGGATACGTTCTCTAGATTTAATTAGGCAGTAGCATTACGAATTAGGAAAACGGATTAATCAAGGTAACAACCACAAACGATGCGTCATTTAACCTAGGTCATGTTATCCCTAATGATTACGAATCATTAGTCGCTACACATAAATTTCAACATAACAATTAAGGATTTTATCAAAATTCTAGCAATGGGTTTGAAATTAACAATTCAATGAACGCATTAAAATCATCAATTCACAATACCCAATAGGTTCATACACAAATAACCAAATAATAACGAAAATTCGATTATTCATACACAATACCCAAATTAACTAAAATAGGATAACACAATCAATTTCTAATGAGAGAAAGAAATAACAAAATAATAAAAATAATACTTAACCCGAGTCGTCGGCATCGATTTTACCTCCAAACTAGCGTCAGGACGTTTAGCCCTTCATAAGTATTTTCCGAAAAAAATGCTTCAACCCCATTTTAATCCCTAACTAAAAATTCCTTTGATTTCTCCTCACTGCTGCAAGCATAATCTCCACTGTGCCTTCGCTATTCTGCTCCCCTACTGCGCTTGTTCGTCCACGCCTGCTCTGTTCCTTCGTTGATGTTGCGCCTGTTCTCACATTTTAGAATGTAGCGTCTTTTTTGTCTCCCCTGTAGCAGTGAGTGTTGCGTGATTTCCCTAGTTGATTTATTTGTTGTTGTTTTTCTACTGTATCGTTGATGGGACCATTAACCTTACGCTGCGTTTGGTTAGCGTCTTCAGTAGACAGGGACGGGACGAGACGGAACAGGACAGGACGGACCAGAACAAGAATTGGAGACAATGAGATGTTTGGTTGCGGTGGACAGAATAGAGATTTTTGTCTTCGTCCTGAGTACAAAAATGTGTTTGGTTGCCGGGGACAGAACAGAAAATAGTGTTAAATGACAGAAATGCCCCTGTAGTATTATTATTATTATTATTATTAATTACTAATTAATAATATTACTAATATTAATATTATTAATTAATAATAATAATAATATTATTATTATTAT
>JAOSBM010148814.1:0-12931 GCA_027568955.1 Erythroxylum tenue | reverse complement strand
CTCGTCCTGTCCCGTCCAACTCTGTCCCGTCTCGTCCTGTCTCTACCTGCTGCAGACGCTAACCATACGCAAGGTTATAGAAGGCTTTGGAAGCTCCTGGAACATGGTATAAGACTATGGAAACCTGTAGAAGCTTATAGAACATTTGAAACATTATGGAAGGTTATAATGTAAAATGTTATAAAATATACATAATGTACATGAAGCATATAGAATAGTATATAGTATTTTAAATGAGCATTGTAGACTCTTAGATCTAGTAAATCTTATATGTTCATTCTAGAAAGGAACAAGTATATATACCCTTTAGGTGTTGGCCTCATTTGTATAATAGGATCAAAGCATCATTGAGATAGCTCGTTAATAAAAGTATCTTTGTATTCTCCCACATTCCTTCTTTCTTTTAGCAAAGTGTTTTGTGTAGAAAGATGACTTGGGAGGGAGACCGTACTCAAGTGCCGAATGAGCGTTGGTAAAATTTCAAGTATATTATAAGTGGTATCAGAACATTGTTTGAGATCCTTTGGGTATCGTTAAGATGGATGATTCAAGTGAATTGACCATCCGCAAAGGAAAGGAGATTGAGAGGGTTCCCCCTACTAACAAAGGTAAGAGAGATAAGTCCGCTACAAGGGACACCATGGCCGAAGTAATGACTAGGCTCTCGAAGTTGGAGATCACCATAAGGAAAGATAGGCAGAGGATCGATGATTAGGACTAAAGAGTGGAGGAGCTAGAGAAGAAGCAAATTCTACTCTTTGAAGAGATGATTGGCACCATAATTATCATTGCCTTTGATCCTTCTAAAAAGGAGAGTTTCTTGGAAACTTCTCTTGTCTCTAAAATTATTATACTTGAGGAAGCACTTGCTACTTTAGCTGCTGAGTTGAAGGAAGTAAAGGGAGATTGGAGCTTGTTTAAGAAGGTGGTGACACAAGAAACTATGTCACCTGTTGCTTCCACTGCTTTTGCCAAAATGAAGGTCTTGAAGCCTAAGGCCTTTAGAGGAGCAAGGGACGCAAAGACCATCAATAACTTCCTTTGGAGTATAGAGCGATACTTCAAAGTTTTTGGAATTACGGATCATGCTAAGATGATCGATAATGCTTCCCTCTACCTTGAAGACATGACCATGGTTTGGTGGAGGAGAAGATACAATGATATGATTTCATGATAAGTGTGAATTGCATCGTGTTTTAGGGCATAGTTTGATATGTATTTAGCCGTTAATTCAATCATTTAGTAGATGCTTAGGTTAGAATTGTGTTAGTTTGTTAATTATTTCTGTTTTAAGTGTTTTATGGGTTAGTACAAGCTTTTGAGCATAAATATTATATTTTTGAGATACCTTGATGTGTTTGCAAGTGTTTCAGGGTCAATATCAAAGAATGGAGGAGTTTCGGAAGACATTCGGGCTGAAACAACGGCTCGACCACAATCGTGACGAAAGGTTTAGATCTAGGTCATGATGGTGGCTTGCGTTGGGCAAACGTGCAGACACTCACAAACTTTAAGTTTCGTTCAGACCCTAGAATTGGATTGAAGAGGAGAAGAAGTTGACTCAACGTACTTCTTGGATCAGGAGGTTTGCCAACATCGCTGCCTTCCATCACCCATTTAGATTGTATTTCCTATTCAATTTCAGTTTTATTATTGTATAGAATTGGATTGAATAGTTGAAGATATGATCTAGAATGTTGGGGATGTTCTAAACTCACCTTCGGAATTTTATTCTTAAATTAATAAAAATCTGATTGTTTATGTGTTTATTGGATTTGTTGTGGTTTGATTTTGCAATTGCATAATTTGATAATAAATTGAGAGGGTGAATCGAATGAAAAATAATTAAATTGGACTAACGTGAGTTAGGTGATTTAATAGAACAAAAATTGAATCAGATCGAGAAATTGTGCGAAGGGAGATCTTGCATAAGTTTTTGATAGTTTATTAGAAAACTTCAGAACTAACTAGGGTTTTAGATAAGTTGTGAATTGAGAGATTGCAACTTCCATAATCTAATTAGGATTTATGATTTAGGGTTAATAGTTATAACTGAGAGAGAGTAATCAACCCTAAGATAGTCTAGAACCAACAATCTAATAATTCATAATCAGTTAGGTTAGCATTAAGGATAGGTAAAATTCCCTTCCTCTTAATTAGTAATTTCTTTCGGTTGATTCTTGGGTGTGTTGCAAATTGCTTAATAATTAGCATTTCGGATTTGATTCTTAATTTGATAGATTGAATTAAATTCTCGTATTAGTTTCGTGCATATTGAATTTCCGTTATTTATTTCTGGCCTTAGATTTTAGAATTAGATTAACTCCCTCCTTGTGGGATCCACATCTTTGGTACTACGCTAACGAATCGTGCACTTGCGGATTATCGAGGGTTAATAATTAAAACTTACACATAACCAAACCATCCAATCAAGTTTTTGGTGCCATTGTCAGGGAGATGATTAGTTTAATTCTTGTAATCTAAGGCTTTTCCACCTTCTTTTGTGAAAAAAAGAGAGAGAAGCTGGGCATAAAGTAGATGACACATCAACTTGGATATCATCAGACAACAATGGGGAATCTCAAGAGTTGAACGCCAAAAAGGGAAAAAAAATAACGATCATGAAGGATATATATTATAGGGAGTAAAGGACTCATACGAATTTCAATGAGCCCCAATTTAGTTGGGAAAATCATCATCCTTATTTGAACACGTACACTTTGGGGTGGCAAAACTACCCAGATTTCTATTGGTCTAACAATGAAAAGATTCCCATTAGACATCAAGACTTGTTAGGATTTCAGCAAGAAGAATCATGTTCATGAGATTCCAAGTTGAACAAAATCATGGATAAGCTTACGGTTATGGAAGAGAACCAAAAGAGATTGGAAGAGAAGTTTGAGCAAGTAGCAGAAGATCATGCCTCTTCTATTCACAACCTGAAGATTCAAGGAAGACAACTTTCCTGTGAATTTTGTAAGAGAAGTGTGGAAGACTCTCTGAGTAATATGAAATTATATCAATGAGAGCAATATGAGGCTATCACACTTAGAAATGAGGAAGAACAAGAAGAACCAATGGAAGACCATGCTGAACCCTATCTTGTAGAAGACCAAGAGACAAGGAAAGGGGATGAAGAAAAGAATGACAACTCTCCCTATTATTCCTTAGATCTTGGTATACCATGCTTGAACATTGAAAAAACTTGGGTAGGTGTCCATAAAGAGAACCTCATCATTCGAATTAGTGATGACCAAGTGACCTTCAATATGAATGATGTATTAAAGAATCTGGAGGAGGGCGACGCATTTAGAAAAAATGATGTGTTTGAATCTTATAAGGAAAGAGAGGACGAAGAACAGTTGACAAAGAACATCAAGTTTGAAGAAGTTATGGAAGTCTCTGTTCAAAAAGCTAGAAGAAGAGGAGATGAGGGCAAATGAGGAAGAAACAAGAAGACAACAACTCACCATTTCACGGGGCATACTGTTGGATTCCATGAAAGATTCATGGAGTTTCGTTATTCCCTATTTTATTGACAGTTTGTTAGTGAAAAGGACATTACTAAAATTAATTGATTTTCTCAACTTTATCAATATTATTCTCCTGATCATTTTGCAATTTATAGCTTACTCACAAGCTACAAAATTCATGTTGAAAGAGAAGGGTGGAAGCAAACCACTTATAATTGATCTGGGTTGAGCTTTCAATGATGCAAGTTCAAGCTAATGACCCTAAATTAGCACGTTTAGTAGTTAAATTTAAATTATTGTGTAGTTAGGTTTATTTAAAATTCTAAAATAAGTTTTGAATGGTTTGAATTGCTAATTCTTTTACTCTTTTGAATCACTTATAAGATAGGTAAACACTCTCTATGTTAAGCGGATTTGGTCTCAGTACTATCACCATCACTATATCCATCACCATAAACGGTTTCGTGTTTTAACCCTTTTCTTTTCATTTTTTTAGTATTTTTCGTATGTTTTTCGTATATTGTGTTTTATTTCCCCTGGTATGTTTGTGTACCCTTCTCACATTGAGAATAATATGTTGTTCAAGTGTGGGAAGGGTTGCGTGTTTTTACCTTGAGTATGAATTTTGCATATTGTAAGATAGTTTATTTAGGTTGCATGATGTGAATTGGTTGAATGCGTCTATGGCTAGGACTTAACGGGATAGATTTAGCCTTAAACATAGTTTTTTAGGTTGTAAAGATTTATTAGCTTGTGAAATTAGTGACCTAAGTTACTTAGGGCTAAATATGCTAATTAATTAGGATATGATGTTAGTCCATTAACCTAGGAATTTACCACACTCATTTATAATTTTAGGCCTATCAAATAAGTGGCATTATTAGTACATTTTCATGAGAATGATTAGCTAAAGCAATAAGGTAGACAACATTTTGTATTGAAAAAAAAGGTTGTGTATTTTTAACTAAAATAACTATTCCGCTGGCCTTCAAGTTATAAATAGAGCTAGTAGCCAGTTCAAAACGTGATGTAGCTGAGTAGCCAGATCAACATGCATCATAATGTGTGCCTTAATGTAAAAAGGCTATAATGACATTCCAACCAAGCAACTTAATAACAACATGACTTAGTTGAGTAACTGTATCGAAATACATCACAAATGTTTGTCTCCTTGTAAAAAGACTAGGTTCATGTCTTTAAAGAAAAATCAACAAAAAGAATGTTTTCAAATAGAAACCTACCAAACTTGTTAGTAGCTTGATTTTTCATGATAACCTACTGAGGAATAGCTACACTTTTGTTTTAACTGAATGGTTATCAATGTGTGTGTGCAAGTGATAGGGTAAATAGACTCAACATTAAAAATTTTATTAGTTTGTATATTTAGTTCAAGGTGTTTAGAAGAGAATTTCGCTTGTTAATAAGTTAGAACGTGTAATAGTTCGTTTCTACACTTAAGGATTTAACTGATAGATTGGTCATATTATATGAGAATAAATGAAGTGCATTTCATTTGCATGCATCATATTTGCATACACACATCAATCATGATTTAAGGACATTATAAAGATAGTATATGCACTCAATTGACATATTCCAGGTATGAAAGGTTTTAACTAATTAGGATGTACTTATGTGTTGATTATGTCTTGAATTTTGTTTTGATAAATTATAATTAGTAATTTGCAAATTTGATGTTGTAATTGAGTGATTGATGGAATGATGTATGCATCTAGTTTAGGAAAAATGTCAAAGGGCAAGATAAATTGATACATGGGAATTTCGGTTGATTAGACCTATGAAATGGTGACATGTGACATTGGGAATAAGTGACAAATGACTTAGCTAATTGGATGACAAATGGCTTAAATACACAAGTAACAAGTGGCCTAGGAAACTATGTGACAAATGAACCAAACATTAGGTGAAAATTGGAAACATGAGAAGAAGACACATGACATAGCTCTCCACTTGACAAGTGTCACACCATGTGTCTCACCCCTCACCACACAGTTGTACCCTACGATTCCCACATTTGAAAGACCATCTTCTTTCATGTTTTTGGTCACATGCTCTCTTTTTCTTAATTGAAACCCTTTTATTTCCATCTTGTTCTTGGTGTATGCTTGAATGCTTGGAAGGATTGGTTAGCTTGTTAATTGAGGGGACTTTGAGCTAAACAAGTAAGTAATTGATAGCCTTATTGTGACATATGTGAGCATAACATTCATGATGATTGATTATGGATGAATTGAGATGAATTGCATATAGGGTTGATGATGAAGTGTGCTTGGAATTTAATGGATGAATTGGTTTTGTTTTTGATACATGGAAACCTAGGTTATAGGTTATTTTAAGGATGAATTAGATTGAGAATTGAAGTATGTTGAAGGTGAATTTATGCTAAAGAAAGGTGCTAATATAGTGTTCTTAAAATGGGAAAGAGTTAGGGTTAGATGTATAAAAGTGAATGAAAGCTTTTATTTAGTTTTTGATGCATAAAAGATAAATTGTTTATGAGTTACCAATTGAATGATTTTGAATTAGAATTTGAGATGAATTGATAAGGAATTGAAGTATCTTTAAGTTATAAATAAGGTATAATTGATGGACTATCATGAAGGTGTTAAAATTTGAAAGAAAAGCTAAAGGAAAATGAAGGTGAACTTTCGGTTGACCTATCCCACGATCGTGGGAATTGTATTAGTTCTTTCCCACAATTGTGGCAATGCTTTGAAGTAAAAAAAAGTGTTTTATGTGATGGTTAAGCCATATAAGGGTAAGTTGCTTTACTTTGGTGCATTAAGACATGATTGGGGCTTGAAATGAACCTAAAAAATTGCTTGATTAAGTGATTAAGTGTTTGATAAGTTTAAGTTGTTAATTGAGGTTATAAATTAAGGAATGAATTGTTTGATATCAATGTATATAAATTTTGGAAAATGAGTTGTTAATGGAATAAGGATGTTCTTATGAATACAATTGTGATCCAAAGGATCTAAGCAATGAAATGGGTATGATTAAATCATAATTGGGAAAATTATGTGAATATATAATGCTAGAAAAGGGTTGATGAATGCTTGATTGATGAATTGTGAATAATCAAACTTATTTAAGGCATAAACCTAATTGCAAACTAGATGTATATAAGCTATAATGAATGTATGATTGAGACTTATGATTAAGGATACATACCCGGGAAAGTCAATTAAGCATGCATTGGACATATCATATATACATGTGTAAGATTGAGTACTTATTCGATTAAACAAGTTAGTATTATGTAAATATGTGTGTATTACATGATATAGAGGCACAAATTAATCGTCAGCATCCAAATATTGTCGGGTCATTAAGGCAATAGCTATTCTGGAGCATGCTGTGAGTTGACCTAAATGTGTAATCTCAATTATATATGTGCTTCTGTTTGAATTATGTGAATTAACCTAGATGTTTTCTCACTATGTTTGAATTGTTTTTTATCAAACTTTCAGATATTGAACTGTTATGGATAGATTATGATATAGATAATTTCATACATTGAAGGTCTGAGGAGTTTGATATTCGGGAATGTATTGAGAGTGTTTCAAATTTGTATGTGCAAAGTGAAATGAGTACTCAACTAAGTATTGAATGCCGAACTTAGATTCGATGAATATGATAAATGACCGTGCACTTGGAATAAAAGGTACTGATAGCATAATATGTAATTTATTGCATTTTATCACTCTGTTATGTATGATCAGATAAAGGAGTTGTGACTAGAGTGACCTACGTGAAAAAGAGCTTAAAGCTCAGGAAATGTGCACAAATGCCACAGGCTCAGTTGTTAATGAGCTCGGTATCTACAATGAGTATGGGACAGTTATGAAATGAGTTCGGTATCTATAACGGGTACATAACAGTTATTAAATGAGCTCGGTATCCACAATAGGTACGAGACAGTTAAATAGGCGCTCAATCACAACAAAATAAAAATGAAAGTGGAGTTGTATATGCATTTACATATATCTCTGTACAGGTTGATGATACGAATAATTGAGTTGAATGATTGGATTTTTTTTTCTGAAATGATTATATGAAATGTTTGTATTTATAATGTGCTTGTTGAAATATGATGTATATTGTGATTTGGCACACAAAACTGAATGATGTGAGATATGGGATTTGATTCTGAATAATGTTATATATTTGTGAATTTGATTATATACTTGTGATGTTTATGTTTTAACTTGAATGAGCACATCGATGATGGTTTACTCACTGAGTTCGCAAACTCATCAAAATTGCAACGTTGATTTTTAGGTACTGAGGGGATTCTGAAGAGTTTAGTCTAGTATTATTAATATTTGGAAACAAGAATGGCTCTAAGCTCTGGTCAGCTGATGCTGAAGAGTTTTGGGTCCAGCGTCCCGTTTCATGTTGTACATTTTGTATGGAGTTGTGAACTCTCACATGTTGTATATTACATATATACATGAAATATGAGTGTAATAACACATTGAATGTTTATGTTTATGAATGAAATGGGAAAAAAGATCTTTTGAAATACTTGTGTTCTGTATAATGTCACCTTAAGTGAACGTGATTGTTCTAACATGCCATTCTCATAAGGTATATCCTCGAATATCTTGTGGATGTTCAGGTATATGCCTTATAGTAGTGGTGTGTTATAGAACGACTTGAAGGATTGTGTTTATAGTTACATTTGTTTCGCTAAGTTGAAGTCATTGTCTCATTATTGCATATGCATGTTTTGTGTTTTCTTGAGTTGTTTGTTGTTTTGTTTGCTTGAAGACAAGCAAATGTTTGTTTGCAACTTGCATAATCTGATTAGGGTTTATGATTTAGGGTTAATGGTCATAACTCAAGAGACAGTAATCAACCTTAGGATAGTCTAAAACTAACAATCCAATAATTCATAATCAGTTAGATTAACATTAAGGGTAGGTAAAATTCCTTTCCTCTTAATTGGTAATTTCTTTTGATTAATTCTTGGGTGTATTGCAAACTGCTTAGAAATTAATATTTCGTATTTGATTCTTAATCTGATTGATTGAATTAAATTCTCGTATCAGTTTCGGGCATCTTGAATTTCTATTATTTATTTGTGTCCTTAGATTTTAGGATTAGATTAACTCCCTCATCGTGGGATCAACACCTTTGGTACTACGCGTTGTGATTGTGAATTATCGAGGATTAATAATTAAAACTTACACATAACCAAACCACCCAATCATTTCACTAATACTTTAAGACTGTCAGTGAATTCCTAAAAGAGCAGTATCTATATTTCCAAGGATATAAAGAATCCCCAGAGGCTATGATATATCACAACCCTTAGCTTACGCCATCTTCCTTTCAAATATCTAAGAGTTCATATCACGTTTGAGAAGAATAAGTTTAATGAATGTTGTCCCCTTTTGGAAAAGGAATATCAATATTGGAAAAATAAGTTTCTTTCCAATATTGGAAGATTATAACTTATTTCCTTAGTGTTGAGCAATATGCACACATATTGGGGATCCCATCTTCTATTACCTTGGAGATTGAACAAGGAAATTGAAAAGTGCGTAAAGAACTTCTTATAGACAGGCAAAACCAATTATGAAAGAGAAGCCATGATAAAATGGGGTGACATTGAATAAGGAAATCGAAAAGTACATAAAGAGCTTCTTA
Organism: Erythroxylum tenue; assembly: GCA_027568955.1. NCBI lineage: Eukaryota > Viridiplantae > Streptophyta > Magnoliopsida > Malpighiales > Erythroxylaceae > Erythroxylum > Erythroxylum tenue. The sequence goes on along the minus strand of JAOSBM010148814.1, from coordinate 3,779 downwards.
TATACAGGCAAAACCTAATTATGTAATAGGAGCCAAGATCAAATGGGATGATCTTTGTCTACCTAAGGAGTAAGGTGGCATTGGACTTATACCTTTATAGGAGATACAAAATGTCCTTGTTGCTAAAAGGGTATGGAGACTTCACAATGATAAAGAAGCATTATGGTTTAAATGGGTAAATGAATTCTATCTCTAAGATAGACGTTTTTAGCAATTGTAAACTAATAAAGCTCATTCCTTAATCTTTATCCAAACTTATATGGTAAGCTGTCAGCTCCTACAAATTTATCAATTCCTCTTGCTTTAAGCTTTTAAGGCCCCACTCTCTTAAAATGTGTTGATATAATATTTTTTGGAAAAAGGTCCTTGATGCCTAAAGCCTCATTTATTTCCTAGATTGTAATTAAGAATAGACTAGCCACCAAGGATATAATGCATATAACAAATGATGGTCTATGTGCTCTTTGTCAATCTGCATTAGAGACAATTTCTTATCTCTTTTTTTAATGTCAATTTTCTAGCACCATTTGGTGCACAATATAAAGCCCTCTCAACCTGTTTTTTCATAAAACTGACTGGAAGGATATTCTAAAGTAGGCAAATGATATAACTTAGAGACTTGGAAGATAGCTGCTAGGGATAGTAATGGGTTGTTGTTCGACCCAAGATAGTAGGAAAGCTCGAGCCCAATCGAGTCAGAGGTAGCTCGACCCAAACTTTTTAAAATTAAAAATGTAAAAATGACATCATTTTGCTTACAAATGTTAGGCCTCATGCCAGGCCAGCCCTAGGTAGTTTGAGCTAGAGCTTGTATTGGACCCCATTTTCGGAGCCCAACATCCAGAATCCTAAACCTTGAGCTTATTACCCTGTAGGGTCATAACCAACATTTCCCAAGGGTGGTGAGCCCACACCATCCAAACATCAAAATTTTAACTTGACATCATCAAATAAATTGTAGCTCTAAGTCTTTAGTTTGCTTTGAAATAAGAATCAACTTAATAGGAGTTTTACAGCTCAAGATATACTTAATGAGTTATAACGTGATCATACCCCCAAGCATGCTCTCCCAACCGACCTCTCACTTACTCTAACACAACTTCCTCAAAATGACTCCAAAAGATACAAATTTTCATGGAGAGACATTGCAAAAAGTTAGGAATCTGTTGCTTTAAGAATCACTTCATTTGGTGGTCGGATGAGGAAGTTATACCCGAAAGAAATCAAACATGTTTATACCATCAATCAATTTCTACCTATCTTGGCACAATTGCTATAACTTTTGATACAGATTTCGGATTAACTTCATTTTAGGTTGGTTTGAAATAGAACTTCATAATCTACAACTCTCATGAAGACCCTGAAGACCAAATCTATCGTTTGGAGGGTAGAAAAATGGAACAGACAATATGACGTCAATTTAAGACGGAAGTGACGTCATCAGACAATACAAGGTTGGGAAAATTGCCATAACTTTCCCTAAAGATATCGGATTAATGTGTTCTTTATATGGTTGGAAAGAAGACTTCAAGATCTACAACTCTTATGAAGACCTCAAAGACCAATTCTTTCATCTGGGAGGTCAAAAATGGAACAAAAGGTAGATAATAAATAGTAACTGAGATGATGAACAGTGACTGAGACGATAGGAATGAACAATACTGAGACGATAGGAATGAACAACATTGAGACGATAGACATGAACAGTAAATGAGACGATGTAGTGAACAATACTAAGACAATAGACATGAACAGTAACTGAGACAATGGAGTGAACAGTACTGAGACGATAGACATGAACAGTACTGAGGCAATAAAGTGAATAGTAATTGAGACGATAGACATGAACAGTAACTGAGATGATGGAGTGAACAATACTGAGACGATAGACATGAACAATAATGAGACGATAGAGTGAACAGTAACTGAGACGATAGGGAAACTAAGACGATCAAACTGAGGCGGTCAAACTAAGACTATGCTGACGTTATACTAAGACAATGATGACGTAATTTTGAGACGGAAGCAATGAACAGTAACTGAGGCGATAGGAAACTAAGACAGTCAAACTAAGACGATGCTGACGTCATACTAAGACGATGATAACGTTATTTTGATACGGAAGCAAAACTGAGATGGAACAATAAAAAGGGCATAACTTTCAGCTCAGATGTCCAAAATTTTCATACTATATACTGTTGGAAAGATAAAAGAAAGATCTACAACTTCCTAGAAGATAACTTTGCCTAAATTAGCCCAGATCAACCTAAAAATTTCTCTGAAGTCAATACACAAATTTTTCCTTTATGAAACCTTGCGAATCATGAAAGAAAAATAAAATCATATATCAATAGCATCAAAAGATCGTAGTTTTTACAAAGCTTTAATGGGCATTTCAAGCCCCAAAACATCAATGTTTCGAAAATCTCAGATACAAAAGATACTTGAACAATGAACTACTCAAAATGTAACTAAAGCCTTGGTTTCAAAATTAGCTTAAAATACAACAACATTTCAAAAGTGGAGTGATGCCCTTAGCCCTTGACTACTCAATCTCTTGCTCTTTACCTGCTTGTGGGGAGGAAAGTGGGGGTGAGCTTGAAGCCCGTGGGTAACAATTTTACAATTGGTAACAAGCAAAAATCATTGCAAGAATCATTTTCATTGTAAAACTCACATGAATGCATAACATGAGTACATCACTATTTTCAACATATCACGAATACAATGGCACATCAAATTGGTTATGGTGGATCCAAAACAGAACGTACTATGTATTTCCACATAATGGTCTTGCGCAATCGTGAACTTATGGGAGTCCATGAAGGAGCTCTATGGGACTAGCGAGTAGGCAGGAGAAGCCTTTTTGTCAAAGTGCACTTGACTTAACTTAGGGGACCACCACAAACCCACATAATATGTATTTTCTGACTTGTCAAACATATTTCCCATAAGGGCATATTTTAGAAACTTGTTTTCTTAAGCTTGATACCTTTCTTTAAAATAAAACATTTTTATGATACACAATATGCAACACAATTTCAAGGTTCCCAAAGAATAATGAATGCACATTTAAAAGTAGTTGGAACTCATTTATTTCCACTTTTTGAAAGGATTATTAGTTGCCTATTACTAAATCATAAAAATGTAACCCACCTTGAAGTCCTTGTTTATGGCTTATTCAAAAATGCCTCTCCTCTTACTCCTCTTTGTTAAGTCAAAACGACTTTACGATTAATGATTTTGATGACGAACAAAAAATAGACGAATGAAAAGCAGACAGAAGCAAGTAGAAAAGAAAACAGAAGCTAAAGTGAAAAGCAGACGGAAGCCAAGTAGAAAAGCAGACGGAAGCAAGTAGAAAAGCAGACGGAAGTAAGTAGAAAAGCAGACGGAAGCAAATGTGAAAAGCAGACGGAAGCAAATTTGAAAAGCAGACGGTAGCCAAGTAGAAAAGCAGACGAAAGAAAATAGACGAATAAAAGTAGACGAAAGAAAGCAGATGGAAGATTCAGTCTGAGTTAGTTACAAAACTCAACTGAATAACCGATTCTTGGAAGATCAAGAAGCAGTTTTCAAGAAGTAGTTGAAGACGAATGCTACAAATATGAGTCGAAGTCGAAGACTGCAGAACTTACTAAAAGTTAGACAAGCTATCGAAATAAAAAGCTTAGCATTTTTCTGAGAGAAAATATTGTGCGAAAAATCTAGAGCTAATTTTCTGTAACAAAGCTCGAAACACCTTTCAGAGTGAAAGTAGTGCAGATAGCCTGAAGAGG
>JAOSBM010148775.1:0-12936 GCA_027568955.1 Erythroxylum tenue | reverse complement strand
GAAAAATGTCATGATGCATGTACAGTCATATAAATGTACAAAAATGTGCATGACAAAATTAATAACACATGAAATGCTTTTCCCAATTTCTCAGAAATTCTTATAATTGACAATTTTACCCCTCAGATGGGTAACGGGATGTTACACACAAGCTGCATGGTTATTATATGAATGATTGATTTGTGTAAATGCCATGATTTCCTATATATATATATGGTTGATTTGTGAAAATTCCATGAATTCCTCTCTCTCTCTCTCTCTCTCTCTATATATATATATATATGTTATGAACATATATGTGAATTGGAAATTTTCAGCTAGGTTTAATGGTATTTTCTTGTATAGGCATATAGATCTTGGGCTTCGGGAAAGTCCTACGATAATTTTTTTTTCACACCGCGTGTATATGATACATGCACTGGGATTTTCCTGCATTGGTATCAGAGCCACTTGTGCCCCATATAAAGGAGAAAGCATAACATGTGTGATGCTACCGATTGGTTTTGACAGTTGTGCATTCTGATTTTGTTGAATTTGAATTTAGTATAGAGATATTGTTTTTGAAATTTTCTTGCCCAAATTTTCTCATGAGATTTTTCTGAATATATTTGTGGAAGGAAAAAATTTATCAATATGATTTGATATGTTTTTGCTAATTAATTCCCAACTATTCTAGTTGCTTTGTTTATGCACATTACATGAACAGGCATGCTTGCAAATTCGAGAATAAATTTTAGAAATTTTTTTGGGATTTTATTTCACCACCCTCTTTCTAAGTTGTTTATAAATGTCTATGAATATGGAAAAAAAATTTCAAGGTGAATGAATATTTATTTGAGAATTTATCGTGTGCTGTTGGGAATGTCTATGTTGAGGAACACAGATTCTTTTGGCTTGGTTGCTGAGGTTGATTGAGCTTTTCTTGGAAATAAATTCTGAAAAACTTCATGGAACATGTTATAGCCTCTGTAATTTTCTCAGCATTTATTGAAATTGTTTCAATGATTTTTTTCAAGCAAAAGACAAATCATTTTTGAGAAAACTGTTGGACCTAGTTTGTTTGAAGTGGTGATTGTGTTTTTTGGTTTCAATGCCTTGGATCATTTTTTATGTGATCAGAAATATGTTAGTTTGATGTTGTGTGCATGCCAAATTGATTTGTTTGAAATTGGGTTTCCAAAAAATTTTCGGATGTCAAATATGTCATATTAGTGTCTCGTTGGTATATTCAGTTGTCTTGATTGTTTTGACCGTCACAAGTTATTTGACAAGTGCCGAAGTAGTCTTGATGAAGTGGAGACTACCTAGAGATACTTAGAGTGATATTTAGATGTTCTCAAATTATTTGGAAATCTAAGAGATTAATATTGTATTAATCTATTTCAAGTATTTCATGTCTAGTATGACTAGATAAGGCAAGTATGAGACATTTAAAGTGTTTAATTAGTACATCAGAGTAGGGGGTATTATACTTGGTATATTGGTATTTTGAATTGGAATTGAAAACATACGGATTGAGAAATTAGCCGATGCTAACATTAGAAAGCAATTTGGTTCAGGAGTTGAATCGAACATCAAATCTTTAGATGTATAACATATCATAACCTATGGAAGAAAACCTTGTGAGATGGTTGCATTAAAGAATGCATGCTAGGGTTGGTTAGGTGGGATTATGGATGGTTATGGATATAGATTCAATGTGATTGATGAAACGAACTAAATCATACCATATAGTTATTGTGACTATAATCCTACGACTTAGATGGGACCAGAGTATGAAATCCCTCACACATAATATGAAACCTAATGCCTTCTATTAATATGGGGAGAACCAGAATTCTTTTAGAGTTAGGGTTGTTAGGTCAACCTAAGCCCACTTTATACAGATATGTTCAAACCATGGAAATAAGATTTTTTGGATTAATGGGTCAGTTTTCACTATAAGTGTTGATTTGTTGAGTAAACTTAAGGTCAACATAGATAGAGGCGCAGTTTTGGGGAGCATACATCAGATATACGCGTATCAAGAGTTGATAACCCATTGTGTGTGCATACATCATAAGTTGATAGAACTAGACGAAAGTTGCAACTATGATGCAATTGATATAACTAATACCTACCGATTGACCTAAGGTAGCTTGTTGGGTAAATCCAAGATCATTCTCAGTAATGTCAAATATCGACCCACTAGGACACTTTGTCATAATTTTTCTTGGATTCGTAGTGAGGGCTATGGATTCTTTGAAACTAGTGGGAGTTATATGCATGTCATAGAAGTCCTTATAATCATGCATGTATTTACATTCTAACATTCTTTCTCTTTTCACATTTAGGTTGATTGAAAATGTCTTCCATTGTGAATTTGCGCTAACTTATGATTTCTAATAAATTAACTAGACCCAATTTTCTTCATTGGCTGAGAAATCTAATAAATGTTCTCAGATCTGAGGAGCTAGGCTATGTTCTAGATGTTCCACTTCCTGATCCCCCTACTGCTGATGTTTCTGATGAGGATCAGAGAGCATATCGTAAGCATCTCAAAGATAGTGACTTGGCTACCTGCATTATGCTAGCCTCTATGTCACCAGAGCTGCAGAAGTAGTATGAGTCCATGGATGCTAATACCATAATGTTTCATATTAGAGAGCTTTTTGATGAGAAAGCTCGGTTTGAAAGGTTTGAGACCTCGAGACTTCTCTTCTCGAATAAGATGACTCTGGGGACATCTACAGTGTAATATGCACTGAAGATGAATGGTTATATTGAGAGGTTGGGCACCTTGGGTTTTGTTATGGACTATGAATTAAGTGTTGACTTAATTCTGGTTGGATTGTCTGATAGTTATTCACAGTTTGTGTTGAACTATCAGATGAACCAAATTTCCATGATAATCCCTAAGTTGACCAATTTGCTCAAGGCAGTAGAGCAAGCTATCAAGAAGGATAGCAAGCCAGTGCTAGTGGTGGACTCTTTTCCTTCTAGTTTAAGAGAAAAGATTCTAAAGAAGAAAAGGTCTAAGAAACCAAAAGGAAGTGTAGCCAAAAAGAAACTCAAAGAGACTGCACTAAAAGGAACTTGCTTCCATTGTGGCAAGACTGGCCACTGGAAGTGAAATTGTAAAGTCTATCTGGAGTCTTTGAAGAAGCAGCAGGCATCAGATGTAACATCCCGTTTCCATACTAAGGGTTAGAACCCTAGATTTCTGTAATTAAGAAAATAGCAATGAGAGATTAGAAAAATGCATTTCATGCTCATGCATAGTGTTATCATATACACACGTCAATTTGATTATTGCACACATTACAATGAATTGTTCATGCAATCATTTGACATTTTCGAGCTATAAATGATTGTTTTAATGTGATTATAATGCGAATTATGGATTATGTGTCTTAAAAATTGAGTTGGAGTGTATAAGTAGTGAAATATAATTTTTGGTGAAATTTGAGAATTTTCTAAAATTATAGGTATTTTTGGACTAGGAAAAATGTCAAGTGGCAAGACAATTGATAAATGACAGTAGAAATAAATGTCAAATGGCAATAGAAATTATTGATTACCGACATTAAGATTTAATGAAAAGTGTCATTGAAAATTGGGAGAAAATTGAGTTGAAAATTGGAGACAAATATACTAGCTTTTTAAAAGAGCCAATTGGAGACAACAATAAAATGACAAGTGGCAAGTGGCAACTGTCACAACCCTTGCCACTCACCATTCACGATTTTTATTACCTAAATTAAAGACCATCTCATGGCCTTTCACTTATTAATTACGATGCATGCTCCTTTTCTTCATCTTCTTCAATTGCTCTCTTCTTCACTCTCACCCTCATCATGTTGATTTTTGTCCAAATCTTTCACTTTGTTTCTTCAAGATTCGTTGTCTTCTCCATCTTGTTACTAAAATACCTAACCCTTCTACCTTGAATGATGATGGTGATCGTCTAAAGCCATGGAAAGCTAGGGTTTCATGGTGATTGAAGAAGCTTGCAGTTTAATCAAGTAAGTCAAACTCTATTCTTCATGGCTTGTCTAAATAGAAGCTTGTATGATGATTGTTAGAGGTTAAATGGACAAAAATGGTGTTTTATATATGCTAGAATGTGGGTAAAGAAATGAATATATTGATGTCTTGCTTTTACATGTATGATGATTAATGATTCATAAATTGATGTAGAGATGATTTAAAGTTATAATAAATCCAAAAGTGATGTAGAAAGAAGTGCAGAAAAATTGATTTATGAATGGATATTTTCATGTCCTATTTTTTATGTATAAAAATTTGGATCATTGGTTGTTTTAGAAATGGATTGGATTCAGTATTGAAGTTAAAGAAAAGGCAAATGTAGTGTCTTGAAAAGAGAAGAACTAGGATGGAAGTTTAGAGATAAAGTGATAATGGTGTTTAAAGTGTGCTGGAATATGTTAGCTGTAACATTTATATTGGATACGCATTGGTGTTTTAGCCATAAATTGATCTGTAGATATCCAAATGGGATGATTTTTTAATTTGGATTAAATTAGAGACATATAGCTACATTTTTCATAAGATATCGAATTCAAATTCTATCTTTAAGAGTTTCAAAATTTAACTTGAAGTTGAGTACTGGTTGCAGCAAATTGATGGATGAATACATGTGTTTGTATTCTGTTTTGAGAGTATGAAAACCATGAGTGATGAGTTGTTATGTAGATGTTATGAGTTTTGAATTAAGGGTATAATGAAAGTGAAAGTGATGTTAACCAAGATGTTGAGTTATGCTCTTGAAATGAGATGAATTAAGGTGATAGTTAGAAGTGAAATGAAGGTGGAAATGAAGATGAATATGTGAAGAAAGTTGATGATGAATGTATATATATGTATATATTCTGTTTTTAGTGTTTATGATCAATCATGGACTATAATTTGTTTATGAATGATATTGAATTGAAATGGAGTTAGAATAATGGGGAAATGATGAGTAATTAAATTAGAAATGATAGACCAAGAATAAAGTGTTAAATGTAGTAAGTAAAGTGTTAGAAATCTAGAAAATAAGGATGCAATTGGATAGATGTTGGGCCAAGAGGCATAACTTTTTCTATGGATCTCAGATTGAGGTCATTTAAGTATTCTTTCGAACATGACTTCGAGTTCTACAACTTCTGTGTAGACCCCGAGGAGAGATTTTGGTATCTAAAGGGTCAAATTTTCAAATTTCTATAAGTGACCCGTGAAGGTCAGCTCAGCGGACATGAAGTCTGTCTAGCAGACGTTCACTGTCTATTTGGACTTAAATTAGGCTTAGATGGAGCTTGAATTGAACCTAGAATGATGCTAGGATTAAGTGATTAAATGTGTGATATGTATAAAGTGATAATTGGGGTTATAACTTAGTGAATGAATTGATGATATCAAAGTACCAAAGGCATAAGTATGATGGGAATGAACATGTTCATATGATTGTAGTTATGATTTAAAGGAGTTGAGTATTATGTATTAAGTAAATGTGAATGAGAATTGGGCATTATGAGAGCATATAATGTTAAAAAAGGAATGACGAAAAATTGAGTTATGATATTATAATAACCAAGTGTTCTTCAGATGTAAGCCTAAGAACAAGCTCGACACATACAAAGAATAAGGATTGAATGGTGAATTTAGAATGATAGACATTTATGAATTATGAAATGAGAAGGAGCATAAGATGTGAATTTAGATAATATACCTAGGATTATCATTGAGCATGCATTATACATAACACATATACATATGTATATGATTGAGTATTCATAAGATTGTGCAATTAATAATGAGTGTGCAATATATGTATTGCATAATGATGATACAAGATAGAACGTCCGCATCCAGACATTTTCGGATCATGGAAGCTAATGCTAATCTAGAGCGTATTGTGAGTAACCTAGATGGTCTCACTTGATTATTTGTTTGCTTTAAATTATGTATTGAATTATTTTGTGAATGTGATTGTGTTGATTCCATACTTTAAAAGTTCGAAGCGTTTGAAGCATGAATAAGATATTAAAAGTGCTCCTTGTATGTGAATTTGACTGAAATAAGTGAACTCAACATTTTTTTTGAATGCAAACCAAGGTCCGATAATAAATGTGTTCTGAATGTGAAACTGAAATATGATGACTATTGAAAATATGTGAATGCGATGCATTCCAATATATGAATATAAGAAAGTTAAAGGTAGTTGTGACTGTAGTCGCCAGTAAAAAGAGCTTAAAACTTAGAATGTGATAAGAGCCTTTGGTTCAGTTGATATTGTACCAGGTAACCACTAAGGGATATGGGACATTATCTGATAAAAGCTCAGCATCCATAGGGGATATGAGCTAGTAAAAAGGAACTCAATCACAACAAAGTAATAAATAAAAGTGAGTCTCATGTGCATTACATTTATAATTGATATGTGTATTTTAAATGATTGAAATGATCGGTTTGTAACTGCTCTAAATGTGATAAGTGATGCTACACAATCAATGAAAGGATGTTAATTATATGTTTACTTGTAATGATATATTGTATGAGTTGAGTGAACCATCGAGGATAGTTACCTCACTAAGTTCGCAAAACTCACCAAAATTACAACCTTATTTTTCAGGCTCAGAGGAGTTACCCCGTGAGGCAAATGATGAAGTAAATCTCTAGTTAATATAAGAATCATGTAAAGTATATAAGATACACAAGAAGGGGGTTGAATTGTGTAATCTTATCAAAATTATTAATCTTTTAAGATTTCTTCAATATCTTTACAACTATCCGATGAATACCAAAGATACTTTACTAAAGTTGATAACTATTTGAATCGCAAGTAATTTTATCTACTCGTTTAACAACAAGAAAACTAAAGTATAAAGGTTAGAGAATAGTCGTCGCAATTTTATACTAGTTCACCCCAAACCTTGGGCTATGTCCAATTCTCAGAGTTTGTCTGAGATTTCACTATACTCTTCAACTTTACAAGTATTCTTTCTTCCCTTTCAGAGCCTCTTCAGGTCTCTTTCATAAAGTATTCTTTCCACTATCTTAGCCTCTCCAAGCTCTAGCCTTTTATTTCTCTCTCTAAGAAAGATATTTTGAGCTTTTTGTTACAATAGTACTTGTTATCTTATTTCGCATTTTGAATACAGAGTTTTTTTTCTAAGTATTGTACAATCAGAATTTTCTCTCTTGTAAAAACGTTATTTTAGTCTTCAACTAGGACTAGTATTTATAGCCAAAGTCTCCAACTATCTTCTTGAGAAACTGCTTCTTTAATCTTTTAAAAACAGTTATTTAATTGAGTTCTGTAACTAACGCCAACTAACTAATTGTTTGACGTTCTAGAGTATCTTCTTTTTATATCGCCTAAGTTTGTAGCTTCGTCTGTGTTTATGTCCTTCGTCTATGTTTTACGCTTCGTCTGTGTTTTGCGCTTTGTCTGTGCTTCATCTATTATTTGCGTTTCGTCTGTTATTTGCACTTCTTCTATGATGACGTGTATCGTCTGTTACTGACGTATCGTCTTTGTTTTGCGCTTCGTCTATGTTTGCACTTCGTCTGTGATGACTAAGTGTTACTTACATTTTTCTACACACTTAACAAACTTATCAAAATAGTTCATACATTTCTAAGAATATTATTATTTGATTGTCACCAAAATTAATAGAAGTAAAGTCTTCTTGACTTAACAAATGAGAGTCTAGCCACTGTATTCGAGTAAGAGATAGAGGTCGTGATCAGTTCACGACTGTATAGATTTTTCATTATTTTATATTAAAATACGTATTAACAAGTATTGTACAATGTGTATGTGAGTGATCTTGTAATGTAATGACATTATGACTACAAGTGTTTTGTATCTGTAATGGGCCCAAACAGCTACTGAATTGATGATGATATGTATAATGGTTGTAACACTACAATTGAAAATATTTATGAATAAAATGGGTCGAAAGTTCCATTATTGATTTTTCGCATATGGGTGTGATAATTTTGAAAACAATTTGTAATGAGTGATTGATTGACTGTTCTAGCATGCCACCCTCGTAGAGTATATTCTAGAACACCGTCGGTATGTTCAGGAATATGCACTATAAGAGTGGGGTACTACATCAGATGCCCCGACTCCTTCAGGTATGTTTGTCGTTGAGGTTAATACTATTTCTGATCATAACATATGAGTATTAGATACTGGTTATGGCTCGCACATATGTAATGATATGTAGGGCCTCAGGGACAGTAAACAACTCATGAAGGGAGAACTGGACATGTGCGTGGGTAATGGAGCAAGAGTTTCTACATTAGCCATAGACACTTATTTTTTGTCACTCCCTAGTGGGCTTGTAATTAAACTATATGATTGTTATTTTGTACCTATTTTAACAAAGACTATATTGTCTGTTTCTTGTTTAAATATAGCTGGTTTCCATTTGAATTTCAATAGCAATGGTTATTCTATTAGTTTGAATGGAATGCTTTATGGTACTGGTACATTATGCAATATAATTTACATATTAAATATGTCGCATCCAACAATGAATGTCAATGACACAAAAAGACATAAACGAGATAATTTAAAATCAATTTACTTGTGGTATTGTCGCCTTGGCCATATAAATGAGAGACGTATAGCCAAGCTCCACAAGAGTGGTTGTTTAGGGTCATTTGATTATGAATCATATGACATGTGTGAATCTTATTTATTAGGCAAGATGACTAAGTTACCCTTTAAGGGAAAGGGTGAACAAGCGACTGGAGTATTAGATCTAATACATTCAAATGTATATGGTCTGATATCCATGCCAGAAGTGGTTTTCTTTACTTCAGTACCTTTATCGATGACTATTCTCGATATGGGTATCTATATTTGATGAGATGCAAATCTGATGCATTTGAAAATTTCAAACAATTCATAAATGAAGTAGAAAACCAACTTGGGAAAGGTATCAAGACACTACGATCTGGTCGAGGTGTGGAATACAACTTAGACCAAGAATGTTTAGATTATCTCAGAGATAATGGGATTTTATCTCAATGGACTCCACCTTATACACCACAACACAATGGTGTGGCTAAAAGGAGAAACTGAACCATGTTGGATAGGGTACAGTCGATGATGGGCTTTGCAAATTTACCAAAATCCTTTTGATGGTATGCACTCAAGACAACTGTTTATTTGCTAAACAGAGTTCTATCAGAGACAGTTGATGTTACTATATATGAGATATGGACTAACAAAAAAACTCTATCTTTCTCATTTGAAAGTTTAGGGCTATCCAGCTTATGTGAAGCGAATGCAGTCAGATAAGCTTGATGTGAAGCCTGACAAGTGTTTGTTCGTAGGATATCCTAAATAAACAATGGGATATCAATTTTACCTTACTGAGGAACAAAAAGTGTTTGTTTCAAAGAATACTATCTTTTTAAAGAAAGAGTTTTGTTTAAAAAAAGACAGTGGGAGCAAAATTAAGCTTGAAGAAGTTCAAGATGCTGGAATAAACGCGAATTAACTGCCTGAACTTGAGATTGTGACTCATACAGATGAAGTAACAGTTCAACCTTCTTTAACATAGGAAGTTCGTAGGTCATACAGATACACTGTGTTCTAGAGAGATATGGATTTCTCATGATTGAACAGAATGACTTATTGCTCATAGAAGATAATGAGCCTACTACCTATGAAGAGGTTCTGAAGAGTTCAAAGTCTGAGAAATGGCTTAGTGCCATAAAAGCATAAATGGATTCTATGTATGAAAAACCAAGTATGGACTTTGGTGTACCCATATGGTGTAAATGGGTTTTCAAAAAGAAAACTGACATGGATGGTATACTCCTAGCCATTACCTCTCATTATGATTATAAGAAATGAAAAACGGATGTGAAGGCAACTTTCCTAAATGAAAATCTATCCGAGGATGTGTATATGACATAACCAGAGGGCTTAATTTCCTATGATTGCGAAAAGATATACAAGCTTCAAAAATCCATCTATGGATTGAAATAAGCATCCAGGAGTTGAGGTATCTAATTTGATGAGATAATCAAAGAGTTTGGTTTCCGGATGAACCCTGTGTGTATAAGAAGGTTAGTGGGAGTGCAATCGTATTCCTTGTGTTATATGTAGATGATATATTGTTACTAGGAAATGAAGTCTCTGTGCTACAATCTGTGAAGATTTGGTTATCCAAATAATTCATCATGAAAGATGTCGGTGAAGCAACTTATATCCTCGGGATAAAGATTTATAGAGATAGATCGAAAAGGTTGCTTGGTCTTTCACAATCAACGTACATAGACAAGATGCTATAGAGGTTTGGCATAGAGCAATCCAAGAGAGGTTATCTTCCCATGACTCATAGGATAACACTCTCGAAATCTATGTGTCCTAAGACACAAGATAAGATGGCGTGCATGAATATGATCCCGTATGGTGAGGGTCACTGGGTAGCTGTCAAGAACTATTGGGCCCCGTTTCTGAAGCCCAATAATTGTTCCGAATATCATAAACATAAGACATGAGCGTACTTCCTATAGGGTTATCTCCATGGAATCTCTTTAACCATCATCGGTTCATCTTCGTTCTCATAACATCCCAAAAATTTCCTCACAATATGTTCAATGGTGTGCCCACATAATTCAGTCACATACTTAAACTTATTTCTCCTATTTGTGAACAGAATTTGGAAATCTTAAAATATGAATTTCAATTTGACTTCTTTAAAGAAATCATAGCTCTAAGTCTCTAGTTTCTATTGAATCAAGAACCATCTTAATCGGAGCACTATAGATCAAGATATGCTTAAAAACCCAAAATATATTCATAACCTAGTTATGCTCTTCCAACTGATCCCTCATTTTCTCTAATGCAAAATTTTTCAAAACAACTCCAAAAGATACAAATTTTCATGTAGAGATGGATATATGTCTTAGGAATCTATTGCTTCAAGAATCACTTCATTTGGAGGTCGGATGAGGGAGTTATGACCAAAAGAATCCAACATGTTTATACCATCAATCAATTTGTATCTATCTTGGCGCGATTGCCATAACTTTTTCTAAAAATTTCTGATTGCTTTCTTTTTTGGTCCATTTGAAAGAGGACATCTAGATCTATAACTTTCATGAAGACCTCAAAGCGAGATTCGGCAGCTAAAGAGGACATTACTGTAGCTAAAGACCTCAAAGCGAGATTCGGCCACTAAAGATCTCAAAGAGGACATTACTGTAGCTGACCCGAGGATTTTTGTTAAATGGACATGCATGTCCGTTTAACGGACATAGACTAGCCAAACACCCATTTTTCATCCGAGAAGGTTCGTTAAACGGACATCCATGTCCATGTCCGTTTAACGAACATACACTAGGATGAGGGTCCTTTTTCACCCGAGAAGGTCTGTTAAACGGACCTAATGTCCGTGAAACGGACATATGACACCCAAATCTTCCTCCCAAGCCTCTCCAATGGTTCCTACATCCATTCTAACATTATATACACTCATAATCTCCCCAAATTCAACCCTTCAAGTGTAATAACACTCCTCAAACATCCAATTACCAATTTTAGTGCATTAAACTCCCAAATATCAACTCAAATAACCCATAGAATACACAAACTCTCATCATTCACCATAGTTGTCATGTTCATATCTCCCATACAACATCATCACTTATAATGCTCATATCTCTTAACTCCGATATCCAAATTTTACAAATTTTATACTGTTGGAAAGCTAAGAGGATAAACTACAACTTTTATGAAGATCACTTTGTCCAATTAAGCCTATTTTAATCCAGTGTTTCCCTTGAAGTTGGTACACAATTTCTACACCTATAAACTTGCAAAATGCAATATATCTCTTCGTATCAATTCATTTACACTCTTAACTCCCACCTCAAATGAGTCAACCCATAAAACCTTTCCAATCTCTAACATCCTATTCCAATACAAATAACAATTTGCAATCTCAACAAAAAACATATGCACACACAATATCCACTTCCACAATCATCATTCTCAACCTTTAAAAGAAGACATGTTCATATACAAAAGGAAATCCTCAATTTCGCATTCTCATTACTAAGCAAAGTAAATATTCAAACAACTTTATTTACATATCAAAATACATATCACAAACTTAAAATAAATACAAATGGATGCTCAATGTTCGGCATACTTAATAAGCTATACAAAGTGTTGCTTAGTACAAAAGCTAACTATCTCGAAGTTGTCCAATTGTCTTGCAAGGATCGCTAAACTTCTCGTTCTGCACCTGAGGAGGGAAAATGATGGGTTGAGCTACACAGCTTAGTAGCTAATATATTTATAGCCATTGGCGATGAGCCACACAATCAAACATGCATTTACATTCATATAGGTATACACATCATAATGAAGGTTCAACATTTACATTTTCAATTCACATTTCATAATTCAGAACATCAACACATATGAAATCTTGGATATAATTCACTACAAAGCATAACACTTAAAATGCCATCATAACTTGACACATTAAAATGCAATGCACACATAATTGGCTTGAGGGTTCCGTGAAATAAAATGGCAAAATCGAAGTTTACACCGTGAACAAAACGAGTCCATTTTTCGGATCTCGTGGGCCACAAGCAGGTAGCCAGGAGAAGGCTTTATGTCGACGTGCATGTGACTACGAAACGGTTCCTCTCTCGCCCAAACACAATCAATTGTTCATGCTCAATCAATCATTCGCAATTTCATATTCTCATATTTTTCTTCTTTTCATTTAATCAAAATGCCAAATGCAAGGCATAGCACAATCATGCTCATATTCAATTTAAAATGTCATAACCTTTTTCAAGGTATAACATAAGCATAATTCATCATACAAAAAGCCATTCATCTTTCATGGCATGACATGACAATCAATCATCATGCATTTTTCATACAATCACAACAATTCAAAT
>JAOSBM010148770.1:0-12939 GCA_027568955.1 Erythroxylum tenue | reverse complement strand
AGCTCTCCAATAAGTGCACTGAAAGGGGGCCGGAGATACGGTAAACCTTAGATCGGCTAAGATCGAATGGAACTGTCTTTGATTGGATGGAAACAGATATATATAAAGTGTGCAGTGAGATAGATTTCTAGGTAACCAGTCTTTACTTAACTCGACCCTGACTTAGCTCAAGCAGTGCCCAAAAACTCCCATGTCTTTCCGGACCAACCGCCGGCGATTTCCGAAAAGTCTTTTCCCCTTTTTTGGGGGGAGCGGAGAAATCAAAGCAAACCTCAACATGAAAAGAGCGGAACTCATACTATATGATAATCCAACGCTTAGCGATATGGACTTTATCATGGATACAGATTTGACTTCCTTCCCTTCTTCAGCTACTTCCACTAGTTCTTCAACAGCGTCCGACGCGCAAAGTGCGCCACCTGACTTGGACCCATTATTTAATAAAATTTGTGATGAATACAGCAGGTGTGTGCATGAAGCCGGGAGGGTATTACCCACGGAATGGACCATGCCTGACCTTGTTCGGACAATGCTTGGGGATGAAGCTATTCAGCACAGCTTTCTGACGGATGCCTACTATGATGTGATGTTATGTGGCACTAATAGTTGGGGATGCGAGGAGCTGCTTAATTTGCTGGATCTAATCAACTATGTATTTTAGTAGCTGCAGAACTAAACTAACGACTCTATTAGGGAAGAAGTCTAGTGCTAGTTCTTACTGAAACGAGGTTCGAATCCTGTCACCTTTTAGTTACGCAGTGAGAGCGCTGGCCCTTGTCATGGTGAGTTTGGTTTGCTTTGGTTTGGAGAGAGCGTAGTGACCTAGTGCAAAAGACAAAATAAAATGAAATAGGAACAACCGCGCTGGTCGTAATAGATCGACTTTCATGCTAGTTCTTGCTCCAGTATGAAAGTTCCATTTCAGGGAAGGACGACGTATCATGATACTTTCTGTTTTGTCGAGCCCTGCTTTGGTCTCTGGGTTGATGGTTGCACGTGCTAAAAATCCGGTACATTCCGTTTTGTTTCCCATCCTAGTCTTTCGCGATACTTCAGGTTTACTGATTTTGTTAGGTCTCGACTTCTCCGCTATGATCTTCCCAGTAGTTCATATAGGAGCTATAGCCGTTTCATTCATTCGTTGTTATGATGTTCCATATTCAAATAGCGGAGATTCACGAAGAAGTCTTGCGCTATTTACCAGTGAGTGGTATTATTGGACTGATCTTTTGGTGGGAAATATTCTTCATAATAGATAATGAAACCATTCCATTACTACCAACCCAAAGAAAGACGACCTCTCTGAGATATACGGTTTATGCCGGAAAGGTACGAAGTTGGACTAATTTGGAAACATTGGGAAATTTACTTTATACCTACTATTTCGTCTGGTTTTTGGTTCCTAGTCTTATTTTATTAGTAGCCATGATTGGGGCTATAGTACTGACTATGCATAGGACTACCAAGGTGAAAAGACAGGATATATTTCGACGAAATGCTATTGATTTTAGGAGGACTATAATGAGGAGGACGACGGACCACTCACGATCTACTAAAAGGAAAGTCGCCCGGAGATATTGGTTCAAATCCAATTCGTGAGCATATGTTCAATGAAGGAAGTCTAAGGACAGAGATTGAGGATAGTTACCCAGGCATCTATTCCGACAGCTGATCCGCGACAACCGCTATGCGACAGATAGAGAAGAAAGATGGAACAGCGGATTTTCGACATATAACGGATTGTTTTTCTAGGAACATAATATTTTCTAAAAAGATATATTATGGATTCTTTGGGACTGGGAGCCTGTGGAAGTTTGAGTTTCTCTTTTCGACTTCCAGTTCGTCTAAAAGAGTCATTCGAATGAATTCATATCCGTCTCTGGGACATAGGGACCATTTTCTACTTATACAGGCCCATTGGTAGCCGGAAGTCGGAATAACATCTTCCTAAACCTGTAGAAAGATTCGGTATCGTGCCCCTAAGCCCAAGATATGATATGGAACTGGGGTTGAAGCAGGGTCTGTAATAGGCTTTGGATACATAGGCGATGACTCCGGAATTGGTTCTCAATTCTTTCTAGTTCTCTAGTTCACGGAAGCCTGCCCCACATCAAGCCTCAGTTGATGCTGCCCTTGTTGCATGAGCTCAGCTCGACTGTAAGGAGAGGAGCGATTTCGAACGAACATCACTTATGCTAATAAGAACTAAAGATAAAGTAAGTGAAGGGACTCTTGGGAAGAGTCCCGAACGATATAAGATCTAACCTTTTTTATTGATTGGATACCATTGTATGCAAAGCAAAGTACTCAATGAGAGAATGTAGGGATTGTTATACTAAAGAGAAAAGCGAGAGTGACTTATTGACATAAGCTCGGGAAGGAGGGGAGAAGTGGAGCTAGATCAGTAGAAAGGAGAGGCCTATCTCGACGAAACGGCGTAGTAGATGGAGGAATGAACAACTGACCCTTTTCTGGTGGGTGGCCCCATCGGGGGGATCGGCATCCAAGGACGGGCATGGTCCAGGTGGGCTGTCAGTAGGAGATCATTTTTTCCATTCTTCAACTCCCGGTTCACAGCGGATATGCGGCAGCGGATTCGCCGACTTCAAAGTCTTAAGTCAATCCGGATAATGGATAGGGGTGAAGAATTCCACTTCTATCAGGTTATTAAATATCTGGACCGTTAGAGGCATTCAATACTCCGATAGATGGGAAAGGAAAGGGGTTATCCATCAGAGGAAGGCAGTGGAAGATCGGGATTCAGGGAAGGTTTGGAAACAAAAGTGTTTTTTTTTATCGTCCAACAACGAAATATCTGGCTAGATTTCCAGCTCCTTCCAAAATATCTTAATCCGAGGTAGCGGAGTTGGGCTTATTGAAATCGGAATTAGAATCCGCATCAGCAGGTGAGGTAGTGTAACTCTTAGCTGCTTTCGTCTTATAGGGTTGATCGACCGAAGGGGATGAAGGCGCTGTAAGCGGTTCAACTTGACTATCTGGTGACGCGCTCACATCGATGGAAGGGCTTAATGCAGGTACGTGTCCCGGATGAAGGTGTACTGTAGGAAGGTGCTTTGGTGGTTGCCCTCCAGGCGGAGTGTTGGATCTGCGGCCTGGCATACAGCTCTTGAAAGATTGGATGCTTTCGTGGGTTGGCCCGGCCGGGCCGGACAAAGCTAGGTATAGATCGGTTGGCGCTGGATCTGCTGGATAGAGGTAGCGGTACAGACAGCTATGGATAGAATTACGTCAGCTTCGTCGGGTCCGTAGATATGCCCAGCATCTATTTTGACTAAAAATGGTACATAGAAGCGCAGAGAGCGGTAGCAACCATTGACTACTTGGGCCGGGCCCTGCAGCCAGAAAATGGGACTACATGACTCTGATATAAAATTTCTGCGAGAAGAAGGACGAACACAGTAGCGTATACAAGGAAAAAATGAGCGCTAACCAAGAACAAATAAGTGTACCAGTGGTGAAGGATAAAAAAGTCCCTTCTCTAATCAGCCCCATTTGCTTTGTAGTTGCTCTCCGATAGACTCCAACTGGATTTTTTGTCGCGGCATCCTATCCCGGTTGGCTTTGCCAACCGGCTATCTCTAGCAACAAAGGTGAACCGAGGGGCAAAGAAGGAACTGCATGAAATAAAATAACTTTAAAAGATCTAAGCGTTGGACCAGCGAATTCGGAGTGTAAGAAAGAGGCCTCCCCAGTTAACATTTATCCAGGTCCCTCTGCACCTGAAGGTGGACTTCTCTTCAATTGCTTGTGGTAAAAGTGCTTCCATTCGTCATCATTGCCTTTATGCTTAAAATTCTAAAAAACTGTCCAATATTTTGACAAAGTGGGAGCTTTGTCCCTTCCATGGCAGGCTTCAACAGAGTAGGAGTATCCAATTGAAACAAAGGTAGCTCAATAGATAGGGGTATTGAATGAGTCCGCTAGCTAGCTTCTTCGAAAGAAGCACGAGCGTAACGCTTTGAAGTCCCGCTAAAGGGAATCGAACCACTCCCTTCGTTCTTAGGGGTCTGCTCTTTTCTTTGATCAATGTATTTCTCTGGTGAAATGCTTGATTTCGCTGCTTCCGCAGCTTTTCGCGCTTAACTTAAGGCCTTTCGGGTGGGAGTTCTCTCGAGCACACGAGTAGAGCCAACTCCTACAAATCGGGAAGGCTTTTCCTACCTACTACTTTGTTGTATTGAAGATATCCAGCCCATATGGGCTTTTGCCGACTCTTCGGAATGGTCGGGATAGGCAGAATTACTACTATAACTTGGCGAAGAGCGATACCGAAACTCTTATCATCTTATCAAAAGGAAGATGAGTTCCTCCTCCAGGAAGCCTCTGAACTTTTACCCTTCAAACACCGTATTCTTGCAAACATAGGAAGATTTTGGATATCCCAATAGTTTAGAAAAAAATGAACACTAACCCAATCTCGATTAAAAGCCGAAAGAAATGAAAAATCAATGGCCGCGCAATCAGCGGTAGGCTTGATTGATCGTACTACATAAAAGACTGCTTGCTCGATTGCACTTTCTATATGTAGATGAAAGTGACGACTTGGTCGTTTATCGTCATTATATGATATTTCCTTGTGAAGCTTGACATTTTTGAATCATCGCAAAAATCAGTAATCCAACCCACGGAATCGACTTTTTTGGGCTATTTGAATCTATATGTGTGCGGCCAAGCAAGCTAGCCAATGCGAAGCGTTCTGTGATTTTCTAACATATTTTTAGATAGTCAAGATGATTCACCACCAGATGACTTGCAGCAAGGGATTGGATTTTCCCTCCCAATTATAACAGTGGGCCTCGCCCGTCTACTACTCGACCTTCAGTAACTACAGTTAGCAGGGACTGGGGATCCATCCAATCCAAATCCAATAGCTTACTGACTTGCTTGGGTCATCTAAGAGGTAAGGCTCCCCCGATCGACCCTAACTCTCATTCTAAATCATTCTGGAGCTAAAGGAGTTCCCTAGCCCTTCCAGTTTACATGCTGATCCCTCTATGATGGCATTTTGATTCCTCTCCGACTTGACGATATTATGATTTCAGAAGCTAGTGATTAGCTGAGGCTGACAGTCTCGTATCCCGGCAAGGGCTGACTCAACTACTTAAGATTGTCGAATCGAATCTACCTTCTATGACCTAGCTTCTGGTATTTGAACCAGTTACGTCGATTGCTGAACCTGACTTGACTTTGACGCGTTGGCTTTGGCTTGTCCTATATCTTAATTAATCGGAAGAGTCAGTGGCTATCCTGCGCTCAAGAGGAAGAACTCAACTCTTTGCAAAGCAAGGGGCATCGCTCTAATTACTGATGTAATAACCTTCCTTTTGAATGCCGCCGGTTGTAACCTTTATAGCGATAGCGAGTCAAAAAAAGATCTTTCGTAGTACACTGATTTTATTGAATTGACTGTAAAAGGTGTGATGGTCTCGCCAATGAATTTCCTCGTTAACAGCAGGATCTCTTCCACACTTCTTGCTGAATACCTTTTCTTGCTTCCAAAAATAGGCAATAGGCCATCCTATCCTAAGGAAGTAGGGGAAGCTAACCCCGCAGTTGCAGTTCCGTGTTCCTATTGGGAAGCGGATGTCACTAGTCCTGGTAGTCTGCCCCCTCTAGTGGTCCTAGCCAGTCTAGTTTCAGCAATGAAGGCCCGCAGCAATCAAGGGAAAGGAGATTCTTCCCCACCAACAGCTGTTCGATAGTCCAATCGTCAGGGTTTCGTCCAATCCTGAGCTCTCAACAGGCCTAGCTAGCTGCCTTAGAAGAAGAAGAAATGAAACCGAGGCTCGCACAGCACTAAGAGTAAGTAAGAGAACAACTCTCGTTGAAAGAGGGATTAGCTATCCGCAACTATCCGATCATCCACTGTGCAACAAGCAGTTCCAGCTGATCCATCCCTTCTCCCTCACGTCACTTTAGTTCATCCTAGTTCTAAAGAAAATCAAGGTTCTCTTGCTCGCTACTGGCTTGGTACTGGTCTTATGTGAGCCAACCAGTCAGTCTTCCGATCCTATTAGTCAGTCAGTCCTATCAGCGAGTGGGACATAGGGCAATGTCCGGGCATGAAAATCATCTTCTTTCTTGTATGACCTGTACCGACTTGATAGCCCAGGTGAGGCAAGTAAGGAAGCTAACCCAAGCAAGCCAAGCCCTAAATCCGCTTACTGAAATTGGCCGATTTGACTGTCGAACGGAGCCCTATTCCGAAAGGAAGGACTGAGCGGAAAGGACTACCGACGGCATTTGTTTGTAAACTCGCATTTACAACACCTCGGCGAGGAAATGTGAGAAGTGAGACTATTTCGTTGGAAGAAGAGGGAGATCAAAATATGGTACGGAAAAACCCAAATCGAGATGAATGGAAGATGCCTATTGCGGGTCTGGTCCCTGCTTCCTCACATTACATGGACAATTGAGATCGACCTTTCTCATGCAATTGAATGCTCCAAGCGATCAGTCCATGACTTCCTTTGTTGGCTCCTGACGGTGACCAGCTCAATAGAGCACCTTTGGGCGCTGGCTTTTCGAAACCAAGTTAGGGAATCAGTGACCATGAGAAAGCATTCAAAAAAGTGTCATCTCTTACGATAAGCACTGAATTGGATTAGCCCCTGCAGCCTACAAACAAGGCTTTTTCCTTGTGTTACCTAACTAAAGAGCTCCCAAGGCCACCTGATTCGGAGTAGAACACTCCTATTTACACTTCGATTCCACCCACTGATCCAGCTAAGGCCCGCAACCAAAGAGGATAAACTTGCACCGGTAATGCTACCACACAGGTTTTGAGGCGAGTTTCGAAATCTTTGATGAGTGTAGCAGCTTCACAAGTCCCTTCGGCTTGGAGCTGGAGTCATTGATCTGTTTGGCGAGTTTGCCTATTTATATAGGATAAAAGACCTGCTAGTTCTGACTTCGTGTTCTTGACCTACTTGTCTATTAGTCTTGGCGGGTTTTCTCTCGAATCAAAGATCAAGAGGCCAAAATCAAAGAGGAACCGCCACTATGTACTTGAACGAGACTGATAAGCTGTGGTAGCGTAGGCGGCATGCTGATATGGCACGAGGCACTTGCACCATCATGGGAGGATTCCAAAAATAGGTTCGAGGATCCTTCCGAGAGGCAAGAAATGCAACCCCTTGGTAGGGTGAGCGTTCAACAATGTCCTTCACCGTCCCCGGGGCGGAAGGTCAAGTTAGCCTTTGTCGACGCGTGGTCTTCTAATCTCAAACACAAATCGATGATTGAGAATTGAAATAAAGAGAGTGGATCATCCGATTGTTAGCTAGCATTTCTATCATCACCTTTCTCTATCTTTGTCTTTTGGTCCGCGAGGCACCTAGCCCCTCTTAAACTAGGTTTTAAGCAAGCAGGCCTGTCTTTCGGGTTTCCTTGCGGAGTAATGCTAACTTAAACACGAATGGTCCCTCGTAAGGAACTTGTGGATATAGCCGGATCAGTATCCCGCGGACGGACTGACTACCGTTTGCGTTGAGAGCGAAGACCGAACGGATGGAAGAGGCACGTGACTGCTTGACTAAAGCAGTTAGATGAAGGGCGGTGGATGGGATAAGAAAGTAGGCAGTCGGCCAAGCATGGCCAGCCAAAGAAGGGTTCTGTGCTTCGGAAAGCAATAAGCCTTCCAAAGAAGCTTCCTACGGTGTCCCTGGTTCCAGTGTGCTGAACGATCTTTTGAGACTGAGCACGAACCTCCGGCTTCGGACGTGAATGACTTCTCGGTGCGGAGATTAGCTCAATACGATTAACGGAGATGCTATATTGGGCAAATCCGGGTTTCCCTTATTCATTCATCGTCGTCGACAAGTAACGTATTTTCTTTTTCCATTTTAGCAACTCCGGCAGTATGGACCTGCTTAGGAAACGTCTACTTGTCGATCTGCATCGGCCTCTTGGACTCCGGAAAGGCAAGCAGCATCCCTTTCTCGATTCAATTCTGTTGGTTAGTTTAGAAGTCAGCCTGAACTGACTTTGAAGTCTTTGCTCAGCCCGAGCATTCCTACCTTGCCTCGAGCGCTAGGTTTTTATTCCTCTTTCGAATCATATTGTTCACCCGACAACCCCTCTGCCAAAGAATAGTAAGCCGGGAGAAAGGAATTCTGTAAAAGTTTCATTCAGCGCCGCGTGTAAAGGGCTTTCTTTCACGCATGAGTTATACCGAGTACTAAGTGAATTATAGACCACTTCCAATTTTCGTTTTCGAGAGGACGTCTAAAATAGCCGTATGTGTGGACACGGCCACGACGAACAAAACCAATGGTAGTAAAAGCAGATGTCTGGTCTCGGTTAAGCCCGACGATTCTCTAGACAAAGAAGAAGATAAGATGTGGGCTGTTGATCTGCTGGTGTACTCGATCAACTGGTCGCTCCTCTGGGTTCTTTCTCTCCAACCAAACGTGTGTCGAGCCCGCCACCGTGCACGCATGGTGCAGAAGTGGGTCCTAAGGAACCCGCAGAAGCAAAGAAGTGGTGGTAGTAAACTGGGTCTCTAAAGGGGGAGTTAAGTTCACTGAAGTTTTGGACTTAGTCACATCCTTTCCTACTATGTTCCAGCATTCTATCAGAAACAGTGGGCTGTGGTTGGACCAGACTTAATAACCCTTGTTAAAAAAGCTTTTGAAACTGGTCAGTTTCCTATTTCCCTAAACCAAACCCTTCTCTCCCTTGTTCCTAAGGTGGAGAGGCCAGAGACTGTAAGACATTTCAGGCCTATTGCTTTATGTAACGTAGCTCTGAAAGTTATCTCCAAGGTGCTGGTCCAACGGATCAAACCATGGATGGATGGACTGATTAGCAAGAACCAGAGTAGCTTCATCACCGGGAGGTTAGGTGTCGACAACATTATATCCATACAGGAGATAGTCCACACTCTTAGACAACGAGGGAGCAAGAAAAGCTTTATGATCATCAAATTGGACATGGAGAAAGCCTAGGACAGGCTCCGGTGGGCCTTTCTACACCAGGTTTTACTCGAATCCAACATCCCAGCTAACATTGTTAACTTGGTTATGAATCTAGTCTCTTCCACCTCCTTCTCTGTACTTTGGAATGGAGACAAGAAACCCGAATTCAGTCCTAGCAGGGGGATCCGCCAAGGGGACCCATTGTCCCCGTATCTATTTGTCTTGTGTGTTGAGAAACTGAGTCGTTTGATAGCGCAGCTAGTGAGTGATGGGAACTGGAAGCCAATCAGAATAGGGACACGAGGCCCTTTAATTTCACACATGTTCTTTGCTGATGACCTCCTGTTCATGGGTGAGGGATCGGAAGCCCAGGATGAGGTTATGCTGGGCTGTTTGCATCAATTCTGTGAAGCGTCAGGGCAGAGAGTTAGCTTCGAGAAATCTCGGGTGTGGCTCTCACCTAACACTCCAAGACAGAAAAAGTGGATCATCTCCTCCAAATTAGGAATGCAACTAACGTCTGACCTGGGGAAATATCTGGGAGTTCCCATGCTACACGGACGAGTCACCAAGGCTATCTATGAAGAGCTCTCTAACAGAGTGCAAGGGCGACTAGCAGGATGGAAAATGAGCCAACTTTCTATGGCCGGCAGGACTGTTTTAGTGCAATCTGCTGCGTCCACTATAGCCACTTATACTATGCAGTCTACGAAATTGCCCACTGGGGTATGTAGGAACATTGACATGGCTAGCAGAAAGTTCATCTGGGGGGAGCTTAATGGGAAAAGGAAACTCCATCTGCTGCCCTGGGACACGTTATGCAAACCCAAAAACTTAGGGATTAAGGAAAACGGAGGTGGTAAATGAGGCTATGTTCATGAAGTTGGCTTGGCGCATGCTCCAAGGCTGTGATGGGCTTTGGTATCACATCCTTAAAGCCAAATATTTCAAAAATGGAGATTTTCTAGATTAGTGAGAAATTGTTCCCCTTTTTGGCGAGGTTCCTTTCAGTCGAGTCACGAACAATGTCCAATTTATATCCTCTTACTTACTTTTTTTTTGAACTCTCAGAACAAGGACTGATTGTTTTTTGCTTTCTGGGTGATTGTGTAATAGAATGGCCCCATGAAATTCCTTTGCTTTCCATCTACTACCCCGTATGCAATCCAAACAGCCTACGTTTTTCCACCTCTCTCTTAGCCTTCAAGCGGTCTAGTCCGTCTAGCTTCGGTATATTTATTCGAGTGTTTTAAGTGTTGATTTACTTTACTCTTTCATTTGTCCCTTAGTTGAGGGCCTTTCCCTTCACGACGTAAAAAAGAAGGATCTTTTGTTCCAGTAAGCCTTTCTAAGCCATCGAAGTCTCTCAGGATATTCAAAGTATGAAAGACTCTATTCATCCAATATAAACCTGAAATGGTTGCACTCGTCTCACTTACTCAATTAGCTTGGCGAATTGCTTTCCTTTAGCCTGAAAGGAAAGTCAGAATATCATATCGAGCTTTCTTCCGGGTGTAGCACCATAGCCCTTCAGTCTAAAACTGATGAATCAAAGCCTATCGTCTCAGCCTTCCCCGTTTTAGGATAATCGCATCAGCCTTTGAGCCAGCTCTTCATTCTCCAGATTTGCTTGTAGAGCTCTTGCATCTCTGTAATCAGCCGATTGATTATCCCTGATCCTTTAGTGATCTAAGGTCCATAAGTAGTCTTTGTTGTAGCTGCTTCCGAAGCAAGGACAATCTACCTTATCTTAAACATATAGGAATCACGTTTTCGCTCCAAAAGTGAGTTCAGATTAAGCCTATCTGCCTGCTCCCCCTGATTTTTCCCTATAAAACATATTTCCTATAAGGTTAGGTAAGCCATTTCATTTAGGACTACCACCCCACCCGATAGACGATAGAAAAAAAAAAGGCTTTAGATGCTTCCGAGATCGAAAGATTGGTTTCCCAGGTTTTCAGATGCTCGACCATAGGGCATTAAGCGTGGAATAAGAGGAACGAGATAGAGAGAACGAGCGAAATAGTGATCGCGTAATAGCTCCATACTTTTTTCGATAGCTAGAGAACTAGAGCAAGGTAGAGCTTAGTACTTGGAACGATAGGGTACGAGGAGTGGAACTGGCCAAGGGGCACGAAAGGTATAAGACTAAGCAAGTCAGTATCTCGACTCTCTTAGCAAGTAATCTCTTTCTTCTTAGCTACAAATATTGAAATGCTTCTTACCAAAGAAGAGACTCTTTTCGCGATTCGCCAACGTCTACGAATGAGACAATCCTTTTTTAGCATTCAAAGCTTCCTCCTTCTTTCGAGCCAGGGAAGTGGAATAGGTATCTAGTAGCAAAACAGATTAAGACTCCCTTGTGAAAAAACTCAATTCAATAAGGCATAAGAAAATCAGACAAAAAGGGAGGAAATAGCAAAGAATCATTGAAGATGATTGCCAATTGACTATTTCTAATCTAATTACATAAGTAGCAAAGTAAGAATGACCAAGGTCTTAGGCTTAGGCCAGGGCGCAAGGAAGCATAGTGCCATTTACGAAATGTGTAATAAAATGAATTGCGAGATGCTTTTCGATAGCATTGGCCAAGTATTCCTGATTAACGGTCAGGCTGAGGGACTTGGCCTAGCATCGGGTTCTGTTCTGAGGAAGAAAGTTGAAGTTCAATCATTCTCTTGAAAGCAGGGAGAGTTAGGACCGAATCCAATCCTTGAGATTCCAATCAAAAAAGAAATTCAACTTCAAAGGGGCAGTAGCAGTCGTAAGGCCGACAAATGCAGTCTACTCACAGTCTATAGCCTGCCTTGCTTTTCATAGACCTAGGATGATTGATGAAGCAACAATCTCCTTATTAATAGAACCTGGAAATCTCCTTATTAGCGGTCTTCCATTAGACCCAGTTCGGTCAGATCAAGCATCACAGGGCTTCTCATCAAAGAGCGCTTTATAGAACCCGGGGAATTTTTTCTTAAAAGGATATGTAAAAAAAAATCGATTCCTGAACACCCGGCAAAGTCCGATCTAAGAATCATTTAGAAGTGAAAGAACTCGATTTCAAGTCGGAGCTAGCCTGGTAAATGATTCATACTCCTTACCTATTAGCATTAAATAGTATCTTTTGTCTACGATTGACGGGTATTTACTCGATGGGACGAAAGAAGGAAAGAGCCTCCTCATAGCACTACTTCTCAGAGATAGAGTTATTGGCTAAGAAAGCAGTCTATAGTGAAGTTTTCAGGGTAAGACGAGTGAAGTTTTCACAAGTAAACTACTTCTCTGCCCTTGCGGTGCAGTCTCCGTACTAGCGACTAAGCTATGGATACGATTTCTGAAGAAAGAGTCATTTTCTTTATCCCCGGGAATACGACTTAAAAAAAAAAAATTATTCCACTCGGTTATTGATGTACCGGAATTGCTGCTTGAAATCATTACCCTTGCTGTTTATTACGGGGGAAGAAGATAGAAGGCAACAAAGGAGAATCGGCTAGGGATTGTCATTCTTATTCCTTTTTCTTCGCTTCGGGGGATAACACGAATTGGGAATTTTTCCATGGGCTTTCAATGGGACCATGCCTTGGATTGAAATCCGAGATCATCCCTTACTCTCTAACTAACAGAAGAAGCGGAACAATTATCATTGCCTTGCTTGATCATCCTATCAGTCATGGTAACGGATTGAGTCTCTCTCTTTCGGTAGCTAGTTTGACTGTTTGTGATCGAACAAAACAATAGAAAGAAAAAATCGTAGTAAAGTAGAGCTAGACTGCATGATTGGCTTGTAGGAGAAAGATAAGAAGGATTCGAGCCAAGACGGAGATGCAAGCTTTCTTTCTCTGCTATTGGATGTCATAATGTGGCACGCACTTTATCAACTCTAATGTTACCGGGTCCGCCTTATGTGATTTGAAAAGCTTTCGAAGTAAGCTAAAGCTTCCCTTATTAGGCGAAAGAAGAAAGAGTGTGGGATGAAGCGTTGCAATCAATCTTTCGTAGTTAG
>JAOSBM010148713.1:0-12955 GCA_027568955.1 Erythroxylum tenue | reverse complement strand
TCTTTCATTCCCAAAACACCTGCAATAAATTTCTTAACCAATTCTATATATTTTATTATTATCAAAACATAAGTAGGGTTAATTTGTCAACTACCATTTGTCCAACATGCATACTATGGGAGCCTTTGTATTTCCATCAAATTTCTTAAGTTTTATTGAATAGTGCATATCCATAACCTTATAAAGCATATTGAAGTAATGATGAAGCATCAAATCTAATCAAAAAAAGGAAAAGGTCTAATGCAAGGTGATCCTATTTCCCTTTTTTTCACATTAAACATTAACGTTCTAAATAGATTAATTCCACGCATCATTAGACAAATTGGTAATTTCATATTCTACAACCATTAAAAGAAGTTGAGAATATCTAGCTTATCCTTTGCTAATGATTTACTCCTTCTATCTAGAGAAAATGCCAACTTTGTGAGCTTGTTAATGACAGTTCTTTGAATTTTTGGTAAGCTCTCAAAAGTTTCAATCAATAAGGATAATAGTCACCTATTTGTTTAAAATGAACCTAATGATCTTTCTAGTTATATATCAAACTTAACAGGTCTTAAACTGATGAGTCTCTTTTTCATCTACCTAAACATACATGTAACTACCAACAGATCAACATATAAGGAATGCTTCCCACTCATAAAAAGGATCTAAAGGAGAATTAGCCATTTGTGCAAGTCTCTCCTTAGTAAGAAGGACTCAATTTATTAACTAAATTCTTAATAGTATGCACATTTTCTCACATCATACTCCTAAAGAATTTGATTAAAAAAATAAAAAAGATGATGAGGAGATTCTTATGGTTAAATGATATATCCAAGAACATGATAGCTAAGGTTAAGAAAATCATCAAAAACAACTAATGGTATCATAAAATCAGGGAATTATCTATTATGATAAGCCAACGTCCTAAATTATATCCCAAATACTTGCATCGAGGATTTAATGACTCGGTTGATATATGAGTTAAAGAATTTCACAAATAGATCATATCAAAAGCTATTTAAAACTATAGCTCAAAAGATCAAATGGATTATGATTGCATAGTTGAAGAAGCTTTACTACATGCCTCATTCATATTATGGCCTGTCATCAGACAGAGGCTAAAAATAAGTGAAGTAAATCACTTGTTATTATAGAGTTCACGTACAATTTACAAAATGCACAAGAAGGGGGGTTGAATTGTGTATTCTTTTTGTGAATACAAAGCCCTTTAATATTTCTTTGAAAACGAACTTTTTTAAACTATTAAATGAATATAAAAAATGTTTATACGAAAATATCTACGTAGTTAAATCGCAAATAATTTATATATACTTGTTTAAGAACAATAGAAATTAGAGAAAAGAGCTAGAAGATGGACACGACGATTTTATCCTAGTTCACCCCAAACCTTGGGCTACGTCCAATCCTCAGAGTTCTTCTGAGATTTCACTATACTTCACCAAATGTACAAGTATTCTTTCCTCTCTTTTAGAGCCTCTTCAGGTCTCTTACACAAGTATTCTTTTTTACTTCTTAGCCTCTTCAGGCTCTCAGCCTTTCCTTTCTCTCACTAGAAAGATATTGCGAGCTTTTTGTTACAGTAGGATTTGCTCTCAGATATCACATTTTGAATACATAATTTTTAACTTGCTAACTGCTTCTTGTTTCTTGTAGAAACCGTTATTTAGTTGAGTTCTGTAACTAACTCCAACTGACTAACCGTCCAACGTACTATCGTGTCTTCATCTTTGTATCGTCTGTGTTTTCTACTTCTTCTGTGTTTTCCACGTTTCTTCTATGTTTTCGACTTCTTCTTTGTTTTCCGCGCTTCTTCTGTGTTTTCAACTTCTTCTATTTTTTTTGCGCTTCTTCTGTGTTTTCGACTTCTTCTATATTTTTCGCGCTTCTTCTGTGTTTTCGACTTCTTATGTGTTTTCTGTGCTTCTTATGTGTTTTTACTTCTTCTGTCTTTTGCCGCTTCTTCTGTCTTTTTAATTCTTCTATCTTTTGCCGCTTCTTCTATCTTTTGCCACTTCTTCTGTCTTTTTACTTCTTCTATCTTTTTCCGCTTCTTCTGTCTTTTGCCACTTCTTTTGTCTTTTTTATTTCTTCTGTGTTTTGCCGCTTCTTCTGTCTTTTAACTTCTTCTCTGTTTCTCCGCTTCTTCTGTCTTTTTACTTCTTCTGCGTTTGTTCGCTTCTTCTGTCTTTTTAACTTCTTCTGTGTTTCTTCGCTTCTTCTGCCTTTTTAACTTCTTCTATGTTTTTGCTGCACACTTAACACACTTATCAAAATAGTTCATTTATTTCTAATATTATTATTATTTGATTGTCACCAAAATTAATAGACATGAAGTCATCTTGACTTAACAATCTACCCCTTTTTGATGATAACAAATAATCGTAATTTTAGAAAGATAAACGGATATTATTTAGATAATAAATAAGAAGACATCAAAAGATATACACAAGAAAAAAATTGTAATCAATACTATCTTCTTTTTCTTGTCGCTAGTCTCCCCATATACTAACTTTTGTCTACTTCTGCTCTTCGCCTAACTTTCTTCTGCTTCTGCTCTTCTCTCCCTATTTGTTATTAATCAAAAATCTTTACCGAAGATGCTTCAAGATTTCAGAAAACATTCGTTGAATATCAGTGCAGATCAACTTGAGATCTTCTTCCATAGAAACTCGTAAATGAGCTACTTCCTTATGTAAATCACCCACTGAGCCACGCAAATCATCAACCTTGTCATGAATTTCTTCAATTTCCTTTACCAAGGCTTCATGACTCCCCTTTTATATGTGACTAACTTCTTCCAAACCAATAATAGAATCCTGTTGAGGTGTTCTTGGTGGAAGGAAGTTTGTAGCAACAGATGTTTCTGAAGGTAAAACATCTAATTCTATGATTGTGATAACAGGAGGTTTGAAAGATTGTATTCCTTCAGGGAGATCTAGGTCATCAGGTCTAGGTAGCTTTAGAATTGGTCTTCCAAGAAGGTGTAGTACATCTTTAATTGAAGATATACAAAAGTGTATAATCAGATGCACAAGAGTCTCTAAGTTGAAACTAATATCTTCAACCCTGATAGTTCTGTACTATCCTTTAGTCACTCTTCCAACTATCTGGAAAGTTTCATCTGTGGTTAAGTGGCCGCACTAACTTCCTGATGCTTTTGAGATATGATGGGAAACATAGATTCCTCTAGGTTGAGCTGCATAGCATACCTCATCTATGTTCATCACCTCTGCTTGTATCTGATCTTCTGTAGGATCATCTGTATTCTTTTCTGGATACATTTTCTTCTTCCCTTTGTCTTCATTGCGTACAATGTTTGAAGGTTTTGGTTGTAGATCAGGTACAATCTTGATCACTGTTCTGTTTGTGACTAGGTAAATAGTATATCGCTCTTTGGTCATCTGCATTGGATATGGTTCTGACTTTTCATCTCGCAGAACACCATATAACCTTTTCTCTCCATGATTCAACGGATGTATTGATCGACTATTGATCAATATTGGTTCGATTTGTACCTTGACCAACCTTCTCAAAGGTTCTCTTATAATGATTGGGCTTCTACTCCTGACAGGCACTACTTCTTCATTCACCTTCATTCTCAAATCCCCTTCTTTGATCGGTTGAGAAGGATTAAGATGTGCTGAAGTGTACTCAACTGAATTTGTCTTCTGTTGGACAACAATTGAAGTACTTTTCTTCTGACTGGTCTTCTGCTTCTTACTTTCTTCTACCAGCCTAGAAGGAGGTTGTTGTTGAGGTTTCTTCTTTTCAAACACCAACTTCCTCTTAATTTTTGTTTCTTTGGTTGATTTTGCTGGATGATCCTACAAAATTGAGACCAAAAATCTAGTAGTCTGTGGTGCTTTCTCTTTCTTTCCAGAGTCTCCACCATAAGTCAAACCTTTCCCTTTTTTTTGTTCCTGTTGTCACAATGTAACAATCTTGGTGACTTTTTTGCTTGTTTAGATTTCTCGGAATGAAGTGTCTCCCCCTTTCTTTTCAAAGACACTTATTTTTCAGACAGTTTCACCTGGCTTTCTTCTCTGTGAGAAATCGTCTTAGTTTTTTTTGATTCATCTGACAATTTATTCTTCTTATCTTCTGTAGATATTTTTCCTATGGATTGAGGTTTTGTCTTCCTTGTGGGACTAACCTTTCCACTCAAACTGTGTTTGACAATACGCTCCCCCTCAGTCTTTGCTTTCGCCACAGAATCTGTATCCTCCTTTTCTTGATTCTTCAAGCCCATTCTACTTACAGTTGACACGTTAATGACGCTTTTTATGTTCATCTTCATTCTGTTTTCTCAAAATTCTAGAATCTCTGAAGATTCTTGTCAGTAGCATACCATACGGTAGGGCATTGGAATCTCTCTTCAACTTCATCATGTAACTGAGAATTAGGTGTGGAAGATCTACAGGTTGATGGTTGAGTAGATGAAATAGGCTTTGTTCATCTATCGTCGTCACAACATTCTTCGATCCTACTTTTGGTAGAACACAATGAAAAAGTAGCGAATGTAGAACCCTAACCTTCGGCACAAGAGTTGACACTTTCTTGTCCTGCAGGTCACTACTTCCATAGAGTTGTCGATTGATATATGCTTTTTCTACACTGGCTTGAGTCATCCATCTTGTGTTATGAGCCAGCTTTGCTCCAACACATGGGCATTCACTAGCTTTCTCGATTGACTCCAATGTTACAATGACCGACAATCTATCTACCACTGATACTAAAGTATGGTCTACTATTTTTGCATTCTTCCAAAACTCATATACTTCATTCAGATAGACTATTTCACGAACCTGAAAGAAGTTCTTCCATCCCACTGCTTCAATCTCTAGCTCGATGTCCATCTGGTTCTTCTTCAAGGAATCGAAATCAACGTGTCTTCCATAAATTATCGATTGCTCCATTGTGATCTATAGATAATAAAAACTAAACGCACAAATGTATTTCTCAAGATAATGATGTTAGTGTCTGCAGTTGAGAGTGTGAGCAAAGGGAAATTGATATCAATAATAGAGTAATGAAATGTTTTGTTGAGAGTTCTGCAAAAGTCAATTTCAGAGTATTTCAAGCGTATTCTAGAGTAGGCAATATTCTCAAGGTTTTGAGAAGATTTCCCTCCAAAACTTTCTCTTGAAAGAAATTACTGTCTGTAACTTACTGTTACTGTTACCTTAAAAACTTACGACTTGTTATCTTCTTAACTAAGAAGATCATCTGGGTATGTCTAACTTCAATATGATTTACCCTCGAGTGTTGTATTAGATTCTTCGATAGGTTGATAGCACTTGTGTTGTCACAGAAGATTGGGATTTGTTCTTCTTTTATTGAATAATGCTCTAACTGATACTTGATCCACAACGTCCGTGAGCAACAGCTTGCAGTTGACATATAATCAGCTTCTGCAGTAGATAGAGCAATTGAACTTTGCCTCTTCCTTGACCAGGAAACTAGATTATGACCAAGAAAGTGACAACCTCCACTTATACTCTTCCTATCAATCCTGTCTCCAGCGTAATCAGCATCACAATAGCCAATTAACCTGAAATCTTTACCTTTCTCATACATTAAGCAAAGATCAGTAGAACCTGATAACAGTAGTATAGTGAGAATCTCTAGGATCTGCTTGAATTCTCGCACACAAATAGACACTAAATAGAATATCAGGTCTGCTTGCTGTAAGGTAAAGTAAAGAACCAATGATTCCTCTAAAAAGGGTTTGATCAACCTTCTTACCTGCTTCTTCATTAAATAAAAGGTTTGAAGGATGCATAGGAGTTGACATAGGTTTCACTTTTTTCATTCAATATTTTACCAATAGTTCTTTGTTATATTTCTATTGATGAATAAAAATCTTTTCTTTGGGTTGGTTAACTTGTAAACCAAGAAAGAATTTTAATTCACCCATCATGCTCATTTCAAATTCATTTTTCATTGGATTCTCAAAACTGGAACAAAGCTTTTTAGACGTTGCACTAAAGATAATATCATCTACATATATTTAAACTATGATGAAATCATTCTTAATGCATTTTCTAAATGAAGTCTTATCTACATGTCCTCTACTAAAATCATTTTCGTTCAAAAAGGAACTTAGATGATCATACCAAGCTTGAGGAGCTTGTTTCAAACCATACAAAGCTTTATGAAGTCTATAGATATAATCTGGTTTCATAGAATCTTCGAAACTAGGAGGTTGCTTTACATAA
Source organism: Erythroxylum tenue (assembly GCA_027568955.1). Lineage (NCBI taxonomy): Eukaryota > Viridiplantae > Streptophyta > Magnoliopsida > Malpighiales > Erythroxylaceae > Erythroxylum > Erythroxylum tenue. The sequence continues at coordinate 6,731 of JAOSBM010148713.1, read as the reverse complement.
ACCTCTTTATCTATAAAACAATTCAAAAAGGTACTTTTCTCATCCATTTGAAATAGCTTTATATCATGACAAACAACATATGCAAGCAAAATCCTAATAGCTTCTAATCTGGCTATAGGAGCATAAGCTTCATTATAGTCTATTCCTTCTTTTTGATTATAGCCTTGAGTTGCTAATCTAGCTTTGTTACAACTTACTCTACCTGACTCGTCTAGTTTATTCTTAAAAACTCATCTGGTTCCTATGATAGACTTTTTGGAGGGTTTGGGAACTAAAGACCAAACTTTATTCCTAGTAAATTGGTTCAGCTCCTCTTGCATGGCTAAAATCCAAGCTTCATCCTGAAGAGCTTCATCAATTTTCTTAGGCTCTATTTCAGAAATAAAAGCTACATTTGCTTCTTTTCTGAATTTAGACCTAGTTCTCACTTTGTAACGGTAGTTCTTAGAAACCAAGCTCTGATACCAACTGAAATAAATCACTTGTTATTATAGAGTTCACATACAATATACAAAATGCACAAGAAAGGGAGTTGAATTGTGTACTCTTTTCATGAATACAAACCCCTTTGATATTTCTTTGAAAACGAACCTTTTCAAACTATTAAATGAATATAAAAAATGTTTATACGAAAATATCTACGTAGTTAAATCGTAAATAACTTCTATATACTTGTTTAAGAACAATAGAAATTAGAGTAAAGAGTTAGAAGATAGACATGGCGATTTTTTCCTGGTTCACCCCAAACCTTAGGCTACGTCCAGTCCTCAGAGTTCTTCTGAGATTTCACTATACTTCACCAAATGTACAAGTATTCTTTCCTCTCTTTAAGAGCCTCTTCAAGTCTCTTACACAAGTATTCTTTTTACTTCTTAGCCTCTTCAGGCTCTCAGCCTTTCCTTTCTCTCACTAGAAAGATATTGCAAGCTTTTTGTTACAGTAGGATTTGCTCTCAGATATCGCACTTTGAATACAAAATTTTAACTTGAAAGCTAAATGTTGAAAGTTCAAAAAGTAGATCAGTCTTCGACTACGACTTGTATTTATAGCCTTCGTCTCCAACTGTTTCTTGATAACTGCTTCTTATCTTGTAGAAACCGTTATTCAGTTGAGTTCTATAATTAACTCTAGCTGACTAACCGTCCGACGTATTATCATGTCTTTGTCTTTGTATCGTCTGTGTTTTAACTCTTCTTCTGTGTTTTCTACTTCTTCTATGTTTTCCGCGATTCTTCTTTGTTTTCAACTTCTTCTATGTTTTTCGCGCTTCTTCTGTGTTTTCGACTTCTTTTGTGTTTTCCGCGCTTCTTCTGTGTTTTTGACTTCTTCTGTATTTTCTACGCTTCTTCTGTGTTTTCCGCGCTTCTTCTGTGTTTTCGACTTCTTCTGTGTTTTTCGTGCTTCTTCTGTGTTTTTACTTCTTCTGTCTTTTGCCGCTTCTTCTATCTTTTTACTTCTTCTGTCTTTTGCTGCTTCTTCTGTCTTTTGCCGCTTCTTCTGCCATTTTACTTCTTCTGTCTTTTTACTTCTTCTGTCTTTTGCCGCTTCTTCTGTCTTTTTACTTCTTCTGTGTTTCTCCGCTTCTTCTATCTTTTTACTTCTTCTATGTTTCTCTGCTTCTTCTGTCTTTTTAACTTCTTCTGTGTTTCTTCGCTTCTTTTGTCTTTTTAACTTCTTCTGTGTTTTTGCTGCACGCTTAACACACTTATCAAAATAGTTCATTTATTTCTAATATTATTATTATTTAATTATCACCAAAATTAATAGACATGAAGTCATCTTGACTTAACAATAAGAGATAGGCCAAAGGGAAATAATGACTTCTCTGAGATTGAAAATGGTAACCTGATATTGCCCTTGTGTTGAAGCAGCTTGTGATATTTGGTACATGTTTCATGATTTAGATGTTGAAATGTCATGATTTTTTTATGCTATGGAAACTAGAGACATAAGGAAACAAATGTCTAGAAGACTTCAAAACCTAATGTGAACGTTTGTTATGTGAAAATTGTGGAATAAAGGGAGATATGAATTTTGGGTAGGGGTCATAATCGATTAAACCGAATATATAGTGTTAATGCCTTGTTTTTGAATTGAAAATAAATGCCTAAGCAAAATGCACTTTGTATAAGTAAAGGAAAGACACAGAACGCGTAAGCGTGCTTCTCGATAAATTTACAAAACGATAAGTGTATTTCAATAGTTTCATTTGAATAACTTCTTTGCAAAAGAATTGATGGCATGTGATTTTAAATTATGCATTCATTTGTTTGATTATGAGATTAAAGCTAGTTGAAAATTTTGATCATACCCTAGACACCTCCCATTTGTTTTTTATTTCGAAATTGTATAAATTACTTTACAAAATGGTTTAAGCTTTATCCCATAAGTTAAAGTACTAAAAAGAATCATTTCGCTTTTAGCCTATGGTACACCGTTAGGCTCATTACATGATAGTATACTGGTTAGACTATTCCAAACTTGCATGGCAGCGTCCTAGGGGGGTTCAGTTACTAATAGTGGTTGGTATTGTGTCTGTCAGTAGTCCAGTGAGTTGCCCTCTACATGTATAAAGTATATAAAGTGCTAGCCAAAATTGTTATGAGTAAGCGACGCACAACTAGCTCCGTAACTAGTGATTAACCAGTCATAGATAAGCGATGCAGAACCAGCTCTGTGACCTTATGCCTAAGGGTACCACAGTGCAAAGAAGTTTATGGTGGGCTATATCGTATAAGAAGTTCATGACAATAAATAATGTTGTCACTATTTTCTTTAAAAGTAAAATTGAGAAATTTGGCTTCAAGAAGCTTATATGTTTTATATTGGTATTGTCTTATACTAAATGAAATGGATTTCTTTTAGGGAGGTGTCAATGATTACAAATGATTTGCTAAAAAAATTATTTACACTCACTGAGCTTGTTTAACTCACACTTTATTTTCTATTTTTAAATAAAACCTCCCAGGTGCACGCTTATGGCTTTAGCAGCAGGGACTCCACCTTGTGGGTAGTTAACTTTGTCATGTGCTACTATGTAGGCTTTTTTTCCTTGTACTTACTTTTGGGTACTGGTTCTGTCTGATTTTGCTAAGGCTGGGCGCCGTTGCTTGGATCCATGAGTATGGTTGATCTGAGTTTGGGAATACCTGCAAAACAATAGAAGGCACACCGGGGGTCGATTGTCGGTAGGCCCCTCCGACGCTCAAGTTAGTCTTTTTGTGAGGGTTCTGGTGGCTATGAATAAAGAGTACTAGGGTTTCACTGTCATACCTGTGTCATGATGAGGTAGTGATCTTATATAGTGAATACCTGCTGAGGTTAGGTCATCATCTAGGGATGGGCCGATTGGCCCGCATGTCGCTCTATGCTTGGGTGGCCTGGGCCTAGCACGACCGACCCAACCATAAGCCCCCTACTCCTCGAGTCCGATCAGGGAGAAGGGTCGAAGGAGTACATAAGGATTGTGCGGCTCGTCTGCAGGATAGCTCGTGATAGGCCCGATTGATCGGACGTCGGCGCCTAGTGCATGACAGCTCTTGATAGGGCTGATCGATCAGACTGACGGCACGTATCTTTTGACAGAGTTTTAAAATTTAAAATGAAACATCTTTTTAACTACTGTGCAGCTGTCATGCGCTTCCTTTCAACTGTTGCGCCGCTCCGAGTCTCTGACAACCCTAATTCGCCAGTCTCTGAAAACCCTAATTTGCCACAGCTCAGATTGTGCCACGCGTCTAACTTTGACTCGGATTTCACCACGCGTCCAACGTTGATTGGTGCACCCGTTCAGTTGATCTCTATGATAAACGCTTGGAATCGGCATATTTTTTTCACTTCCATTTCTGTGTATTTGATTCTCCAGTTTCTGTTCTCTGACTTCTCTCTATTCGTCATCTCTTCGCCTGCAATCGTTGGAATTTCATTTCCTCCGTCGTCCAAACTCCAAACATCAGTCACCTAACTAGGTACGTCCTCTCTCCTCTCCTCATCCTATAGACTTCTTTTCTGTAATCATGTCGGGCAAACTTAGACTTGGGGATGAAACCCGGGAACCGGCAACCGAGAGTGCTCCACAGATTGTCGAGCCACTTGAAAGAACGGCGGAAGTGATGGAGGTGCCGGAGGTGAGGGGAACTGAGGAAGTCGCAGCGAGTGACCGAAAATATGGGCAAGTCGTTGAAAAGCCGTCGAGAGACCAATCGACGATGACCGAGAGGGAATTGAACCGATCTGTCATCAAGAATAATATCCCTCGTCCTGGGGACCCAGGTTGGCCTTCAAGAACGAGCGAATTTATAGCAATCTCGGGGGCTATTTTGTTATTTCAGACAGCTTTTTTTCGATCGGTGGTATGAAGCTTCCGTATGCCCCGATTATCGATGATGTATGCTGCACTTACATGTTGAGGCCAAGCCAGATCCCCCCCGAACGGTTAGAGGTTTATTAACGGTCTGGCCTTGCTGTGCCATAATTTGGGTGTCCCCCATTGATCGGTATTCTGCGACATTTTTTGCGAATGAACCAAAGCTCGGGCATCGGAGCTGGGATCCCTCACCTTCAGTATAGAGACGCAAGGTATCGTCCTGCTGGTTGACTCCTCGTAGTTTAACTACTTGCTGTATTCATAAGTATTAGTTTCGATTTCTAACCTGCTTCTATAATTGTGCAACCATGGTGAAGCTCAAGAATCTCGCCGCGTCCTCCAGTTCCCCCAAATCAAAAGCCAACACAAAGGGCCTAGATTTTCCTTGAAGGTGAAGAAGTAAAGGAAGGAGGTGGAGGTCAGCAAGGACGTCGCTCAGCCGACTGCAGCTAACAAGTCCACAGCGCTAGTGATCCGATCGGTAAGTGACGACCGAGCAGTTATGGAAGAAGAGGTGAAACGGCCTCTCAAAAGAAAGAAAACCGCTCGGAAAGTTGAATGATCGCCCCGCCAACTGGACAAAGGCAAAGGAAAGGAGCAGGTGCCCAACTCCAAAAAGTGGGTGCCCGTGATCAGTCTAAACAAGACTGCATCACTTAGAGACACTGATGTTGCTCTTCACATTGCCCAGAGGATTGTTCCTCCTGTGGACGAAGAGTTTTTGGATTCTCTGGGTGACAAAGAGGTGATGGTTGGCCTCGTGAGCGGCTTGGTAAAGGATCTGGCGTTCGCCTCCGAAACGTGTCAACGTGTTGACTGGTTCACTGGAATCACCCGATCGATGGACCAGGAGAATAAAAATCTTCTTGGCCAGGTCAATGTTTTGAGAACTCAACTTTCAGAGGCGGAGGAGGAGAAGAACATTTTGAAAGCTCAACTTGCTTCGATGGAGGAGGAGAAGCTCAGAATGATTGTGTCAAGGGATGACCTGGAGGAAGAGTGTCGAGCATTGCAGCTCAGTAATGAGTGCATGAAGAGAGAAGTTCTCGATGCCAACTCTTCAGCAAAAATGGAACAAGAGCTTCATTTGAAAGTCCTCCATGACTGCTAGGAAGCAGTGACAAAGAAAATGAGGGCTGAGAGGAAGTTGCTGGAGCTACAAGGCTCTATCAAAGAGCAAAGGGTTAAGGCAATCAAGCAATGGAAAGAGCGATTTTTAAATGATGAATGCAAAGAATTTGCCTGCGATTTGGCTCTTTCCATCATGAGAAGCTGCCACAGCGTTCTCGTCCCTGATGGGTCAGAGGGTCCTTTATTATAGGATTTTTTCGAGCCAATGCTTCCCTCAGAGCTTGGTCTTTCACTCGAGGAGGTAAAGGAGATAGCTGAGAAAGATGAAGAGACATTACCGGATGAGCTGCTGGACTTTAGTTCAGATGAGGAAGAAGAGCAAGCTCATGGGGATGTCTCTCCAGTTGCTCCTATAGACCCTAATCCTGTCTCGGTTGCTTTGCCGATCTCTAAAGCTACTTCTCCAGCCGATCTAGTTGTTGGTACTTCTTCCCCTACCGAGGGGCCAAAGTAATTTATGTAATAGGACTTTCAAAGCTCATCTGGTCGGGCTTGTGACCAGAACAAAAATATAAGAAAATAAAGACTCTTATTTTTGTCCTCCGTTGTCTTCTTAATTTTGTAAATTAGGCTTAGACTGTCATTAGTTTCGTACGAGGGGTCATGAGGTTCGGTGGGATCATGGCTGAACGATCCGTGTGCTGAATGATGTTGAGGCCGAGCGATCCGAGATCATTTTCTTGGTATCGCCTAGTTCCAAGATCCGGTCTTGGCAACCTGGCCAAGCGGTGTTGAGGCCGAGCGATCCAAGATTGTTTTCTTGGCATCGCCTAGTTCCAAGATCCGGTTTTGGCAACCTGGCCGAGCGTTATTGAGGCCGAGCGATCCAAGATTGTTTTCTTGGTATCACCTAGTTCCAAGATCTGATCTTGGCAACTTGGCCGAACGATGTTGAGGCCGAGCGATCCAAGATTGTTTTCTTGGCATCGCCTAGTTCCAAGATCCAGTCTTGGCAACCTGACCAAGCGGTGTTAAGGCCGAGCGATCCAAGATTATTTTCTTGGCATCGTCTGGTTCCAAGATCCGGTCTTGGCAACGTGGCTGATCGATGTTGACGACAACCAGTTAGTAGAATGTTCTCCCTTTAGCCCAACTCGACGAGACTTTTTCTGCCAGAAAGTTTGAAACCCTTTATTGATGATGATAAGGTCGTGGGCCATTAAAAAACCTGACTGGTAAGGCCAGGAAAAAGGTACCCACTAGCTACATGTACAACTGCGTAAGCAATGATAAA
>JAOSBM010148668.1:0-12958 GCA_027568955.1 Erythroxylum tenue | reverse complement strand
AGACACAAGTCGACTTATGGTACTGTATAAGCATAAGTCGAGTTACATCATATGCACAAGTCGACTTATACTTTCATCACCTAGAGGAAAATGATGGTGAGCGAGTATGAGCGTCGGTTTACACTGCTATCCCAGTATGCAGCAGAGATGATGATGAGTTAGGTAGCTAAGTGTCGTAGGTTCGAATCGGGGTTGTATCTAGATATCAGAGAGAAAATGGTGGTGTAGAATTTTTGTGATTTTCAACAGCTAGTTGAAGCGGATCTGAGGGTTGAGAACTTCGAGAACATAAAGAACACTGTGAGCAAAAAGAAAAAAGGGAGAGAATAGTTCAAGAGGGGAGGTGGTACTTCTATGCCCGAGAGGAGTGCCAGGACCTTTCCTGTGCAGTCTGAGGAGAGGAGCAGTGGTGCAAGCGGGCCTATACCTATGAGGACTTCCACTGTTTCTCATCAAGCCTCGACAGCGGGAGGCAGTAGAAAGGGAGATAGTGATAAGCCATCCATTCCCAAATGTGAACACTGTGGAAGGTTTCATAGAGGGGAATGTTACCAATTGACGGGAGCATGCTTCAATTGTGAAGAGAAAGGGCACATGGCAAGAGAGTGTCCAAAGTATGCCAGAAGAGAGGGAGCATAGATGCAAGCTTTGAAGAGAACTGAGACAATGGTGCACAAGACTGCACTGAAGTAGGAAGCTCTGATGCAACTAAGAGGGTGAATCCTCCAGGAAGATCAAGGGGGCAAGCACCAGCTAGAGTGTTTGTATTGACACGGGAGGACGTGGAGACAACTCCAGAAGTTGTGACTGGTATGATTAAATTATTTGATGATGATTTAATTGTTTTGATTGATTCAGGTTCTACCCACTCCTTTGTTTCATCGGGTAGAACTCTGCATGGTAGAAAACTGAGCCCGTTGGATACCCCTTTAATGGTTAGTACCCCAGTAGGCCACAATATTGTGATTAATCAAGTTTATAGAGATTGTGAGATACATATTGGCGGGGGACACATAGTGGTGGATTTAATGCCATTGAAGATGGGAGGACTAGATATGATTTTGGGTATGGACGTCTTAGAGAAATATAATGCCAACTTAGATTGCAAACAGAAGACAGTGGGGTTCGAGCTAGATAATGGAAGAAAGGTGATGTTTATGGGAGACAGAAAATTTAGCTCATCGAGGATTGTTTCGGCTTTGATGGCAGAGAAAATGATGAGAAAAGGGTGTGAAGCATTTTTATCTATGTGGTAGACACGAGGGCAGATAGAGGGAAGTTAGAAGATATACTAATGGTCATGAAATTCCTGGATGTCTTTCTCGAGGAGTTATTAGGACTACCGCCACCTAGGGAAATTGAATTTCCCATTGAGCTCCTTCCAGGCACAATGCCAATTTCGATTCTGCCTTATAGAATGGCTCCCGTGGAATTGAAGGAGCTTAAAGAGCAATTGGAAGATTTATTGAAGGGCATATTAGGCCGACCTCTTCGCCTTGGAGAGCTCCGGTCCTTTTCATGAAGAAGAAAGACGGATCATTACCGATGTGCGTGAATTATAGGAAGCTTAACCATGTCACCATTAATAACATATATCCACTTCCACGCATAGATGACTTGTTTAATCATTTGCAAGGGGAAAGGGTCTTTTTGAAGATAGATTTGAGATCAGGTTATCATGCGCTGAGGATAAAAGAGTCAGTTGTGTCAAAGACTGCTTTTAGAACACGGTATGGCCACTTTGAGTTCTTGGTCATGCCTTTTGGGTTGATAAATGCACCTGCAGCTTGCATAGATTTGATGAATAGAGTCTTTGGGCCTTTCTTAGACCAATTTGTCATTGTCTTTATTGATGATATTTTGGTATATTCTAAGAGTGATAAGGAGCATGAGGAACATTTAAGAATTTTTTTGGAGACATTGAGGATGCATGAGTTTTCTTCCATATTTGATAAATGTGAATTTTGGCTAAAAGAAGTGACATTTCTTAGACATGTGATTTTAGAGCAAGGAGTACATGTGGATATGAGGAAGATAGAAGCAATTGTGAAATAAGAAGCACTTAAGAATGTAGCTGAAGTGAAAAGTTTTGTGGGATTGGCCGGGTATTACAGAAGGTTTGTGGAAGGCTTTTCCATAATAAAAGCTCCACTTTACAAATTGAAAAGGAAGAATCAGAAATTTGTATAGACAGAGGAGTGCTAAGGCAATTTTGAGAAATTGAAGAACAGGCTTATAACTGCGCCGGTTTTGACTTTGCCTTTGGGTAGTGACGGATATACAGTTTATAGTGATGCCTTAAGGAAAGGATTAGGTTGTGTGTTGATGCAAGGAGATAAAGTGATTGCTTACGCTTCTAGGAAATTAAAGCCTGATGAGATGAATTATTCTACGCATAACTTGGAGTTAGCGGCCATAATTTTTGCATTGAAGATTTAGAGACATTACTTGTATAGAGTCACTACTAGGGTATTTACAGACCACAAGAGTCTTAAGTATTTGATGAGCCAAAAGGAGTTAAATTTGAGACAACGAAGATGGTTAGAACTGTTAAAGGATTATGACTTGATGGTAGACTACCACCCAGGAAAAGCTAATGTAGTAGCAGATGCATTGAGTAGGAAATCAACTGCGGCATATGTGGAGACATTGTATCATCCTTTGTTGGAGGAATTAGCCAAACTTAATAACATTGAGGCAAGTCGAGTCTGATTGTATATTGGCTAACTTTAGAGTGAGGCCAATATTGAATGAGAAGATTAAGAGATTGCAGGAACAAGATGAGTATTTGAGCAAGCTCCGGGAAGAGATTAAAAGTGGTAAGCCTTCTGAAATCGAGATTAGAGAAGATGGATTGATGGTGGTAGGTAACAGATTGTGTATTCCAAACATGTTGGAATTGAAAGATGAGATTTTAGATGAGGCACATAATGCGCCTTATGCTATACACCTAGGAAGTACAAGAATATATAGAGATTTAAAAGAGCATTTCTAGTGGAAAGGAATGAAGAAAGTAGCAAAATATGCTAAAAGATGCTTAGTATGCCAGAAAGTTAAAGCTGAACACTAGGCGCCTTTTGGCAAACTTAAACCTCTGTCGATTCCGAAATGGAAATGGGAGAAGATTACGACGGATTTCTTGATGGAATTGTCGAGGACTAACAGGAAGCATGATGCAGTATGGGTGATTGTGAACAGGCTAACCAAGTCCGCGCATTTCTTGCCAATTAAGCAGACAAATTCTTTGAATGCTTTAGCCCAGAGATATGTAGATGAAATAATTAGACTTTATGATGTTCCAAGCTCTGCAGTCTCGGATAGAGATCCCAGGTTCAACTCCAAATTCTGGGAAAGTTTACAGAAGACTTTGGGAATCGAGTTGCACTTTGGTATAGCTTTTCATCCACAAAATGATGGAAAATCGGAGAGGATGATTCGAACATTGGAGGCAATGTTAAGAGCTTATGTTATGGACTTCAAAGGTTCATGGGATGATCTTTTACATTTAATCGAGTTTGCTTATAATAATTCCTATCACTCGGGAATTCAGATGGCACCTTGTGAAGCTTTATATGGTAGGAGGTGCAAAACTCCTATTTGTTGGGATGAGGAAGGTAGTCACAGTTGATAAGATTAAGTTGGTGAAATAGAGACTTAAAGCAGCTCAAGACAGAATGAAAAGCTACGCGGATGCACATAGGAATTTGAAGTTGGAGACAAAGTGTTTCTTAGAGCTTCTCCATGGAAAGGGGTTTTGAGATTTGGTAAGAAGGGCAAGCTTAGTCTAAGATACATAGGCACGTATGAGATCATTGAGAAGATTTAGCCTTTAGCTTATAAGTTAGCTTTACCATCGGAATTATCTAAGATTCACAATGTTTTCCATGTATCGATGCTGAGGAAGTACCGATTGGATCCTTCACATATAGTTCAACCTTCATAGGTTCAGTTGAAGGAGGATTTGACATATGAGGAGCAACTAGTGGAGATCCTAGATTCGGAGGAAAAGGTTTTGAGAAACAAGATTGTGAAGCTGGTTAAGTTCTTATGGAAGAACCATTCGACGGAAGAGGCCATATGGGAACCCTTGGGGGCTATGAGGGAGAAGTATCCACACCTCTTCAATGTCTCAGGCAAGAATTTCGAGGACGAAATTCTTTAAGGGAGGCAGAGTTGTTAGACCCTGAAAATTTTTCTTTAGGTTAACCATGATTTAAAATAATTTTGAGGTCTTAATAGATTTAATTGTTGGAGTTATGAGTTAGTAGGATTTATCGAACGGGTAAGTGGAATTAAAGTGTTAATGTAATAAGGATGTTCAAGGACATTTTTGGGAGATCACTTAAGAATAAAAGAACATAAGCTTATAAGGAATGGCAAAATGGACTTTTTGTACTCATTAAGGGTAGAAATGGAAGAAGAACAAGCTTTCTTGCCTGGTAAGAAGAAAAAAATGTGAATTGAGGAGGGAGGAGAGTGAAAATAAAAGTAGGAGAGAAGAAGAGAGGTTTCGGTGAAAGAAGAGAAATCAAGTTGTTAAGGTAAGTTAACCATCTTTCCTTCTTGTTTTATTAAAGAAATAATTTGTGTTGAGGATGAAGGAGTTAGAGAGAGAAAGTGGTTTGTATAGAGAATGAAAGGTTTGCATTAGAAGAAGATGAGTTTGGAGAATTCAAGTGATTTTAGGGTTTCTAAACTAGATCTTAGGTTATCTAACCTAGATGTACTATGGGTAGGTTAGATCTGAGCTTAATTTGTGTGTGTTGCTATTTTATGATTTCTTTGTTTTGAAGTTTATGAGTTATTGGAATTTTGTTTGAATGAAACCTTGAATGTTTTAGGAATCCAAGGGAATCCTACCCAAGTGCAAGGGGAAAGGCAACCTTGACTTGGATTTTTGCAAGCTAATTAGGTGGGTAACGTATTTTCAGTTATTATGTAATTGGGCAAATTCTTACCTATGTTTCTGTATGTTGATTTTCTTCAAATGAAATTGTTATGACTTATTGGAAATGTATGATGCATTGTGATTATGTTATACCTTGAAAGAGGTTATAATGTTTTGAATTAAATGAAAAGAAGAAAAAGCATAAAAGTATTGAGCATGTGATAAAATGAATATGTGCTTTTGTTTGGGCAAGAGAGAAACCCGTTTCGTTAGCCATGCGAACGTTGACCCTTAGCCTTCTCCCGGCTTCCTGTTGAGGCCACGAGATTCTGAGAATTTGGACTTGTTTTATTCACAGAGTAAACTTCGGTTTCTCTATTTCGTTCCACGGAACTCTAGTGCCATTTGTTTTTGCATTGCATCTTTAATTTATCGAGTATGTGCATAGTTGAGTGTTATGTTTAATGGCTGAAGTCTATGCTGCATGTTATAAGTTTAAGTTAAATTGACCAAACGCTTAAATTGCTAGAATATGTTGAGAATGCTCGAATTGCTAGATATACATGTACATATGCTTGGATATGTGGTTAGTTGCCAATGGCTATAAATATATTAACCACTGAGCTGTGTAGCTCACCTCGCATTTCCCTCCTCAGGTGCAGAACGAGAAGGTTAACAATCCTTGCAAGGCATCGGAAACTCCAAGATATTAGAAACTTTTGTAACTAAGTTAGTTCGATCACTTTTGGATAGCTTTAAAAGCATGTTAAACATCAAGCATCTATTGTATTATGTATTTTTGTGTTAATTCTTTGTAATTAAATTTATGTTTGAACTTCTTTTGATTTAGCAATGGGTTTAAAACTGAAAAGTTCCAACTTGCTCAAATCCAAAAATTTAATTCTTTCTTAAGTGTTAAAATTGTGTGCTGACTTCCAGGGAAAAACTAAACTAATGGAGGTGAAATTAGTTAAAGTTGTCTTCTGGAAAGTTGTAGCTTATCTTTCTACCTTTCCAACGATTCATAGTAAGAAATTTTTGGACATCGGAGTGAAATTCATGGTCCTTATAAGAGACGATGCTCAAGAGCATAGATGCATCGTCTATAAAGACGTATCATCTGTGATGACGTCATATCGTCTGTAGAGATGTATCGTCTCTAAAGATGTATCATCTATGATGACATCATATCATTTGTGATGATGTCATATCATCTGTAAGGATATATAGTCTGTAAAGATATATCGTCTGTAAAGACGTATCATCTGTGATGATGTCATATCGTCTGTAAGGATGTATCGTCTGTAGAGACGTATCTTCTGTGATGATGTCATATCGTCTGTGATGGCATCATATCATCTTAAGAGTTGCATCGTCTTAAATTAACTTTGCTTCGTCTTAAGTTGACTCTGTTTCGTCTTAAGAGTTTCATCGTCTTAAGTTAACTTTGCTTCGTCTTAAGTTGACTTTGCTTCGTCTTAAGTTGACTCTGCTTCGTCTTAAGAGTTGCATTGTCTTAAGTTGACTTTGCTTTGTGTTAAGTTGACTCTGCTTCGTCTTAAGAGTTGTATCTTCTTAAGTTGACTTTGCTTCGTCTTAAGTTGACTCCATTTGTCTGCTTTTCCCATTCGTCTGCTTTTTGTCTTCGTTTGTTTTCTGCTTCCTCTATAGTTGACCTTCGGCTTCTTCTTTGCACTGTTCATCTTATATTGTCTGGTCTAATTTTGACCCTTCAAACGATAGAATTTTTCTTCGAAGTCTTCATGAAAGTTGTAGATCTCGAAGTCTTCTTTCGAACTGTATAGGAATTGTTTAATCTGACGTCTACAAAGAAAGTTTTGCCCTTTATCCCTAAATAAGTTCAATGGGGTTAAGGACAAGTATTGTTTCTGTTTTTGACTCTGAATGCTGGATTCCGGAAGCGGGGATCCAGCATTGTACCATTTGCAAACTTAAAATTGTAACCTTTAGTGGACTTTCAATCATTCGGACAAATGGCTAAAATCTGAATCTGAATCTGAATTCCCTACGAGGTTTAATCTGTTGACTGTGCCATGTGTCAACATATAATCCTTAGTTCCTTTGAGTGTCTCTACACTCGCGTGACTGCATTCCAATGTTCTACACCTGGGTTAACCAAATATTAACCAGACAGTCAAATGGTGAATGTAATGCCCTGCCTAGTACATAGCCGAGCATACATCAAGCTATCAACCATACTAGAATACGGAACATTTCTTATAACCTCTCTCTTTACTTTATTCTTTGGATATTGTGCCAAAGATTATCTCTCACTGTGAGAGATAGATGCTACAATAGGTTTATAGTTAACTGTATTAAACCTTTGTAACATATACTCAGTGTATGCATTCTATAAGAGGCTTGATGAGTGTTGAGATCTATCCTGGTAGATCTGAATACTTAAGTCAGAAGATGCTGCACCAAGTTCCTTTATGTCAAAGTTCTTAACCAAAAGTTACTTAACCTCATACAATATGGTCAAGTAATTTGACGTGAGCAATATATCATCTACATGCAGTAATAGGAAGATAACTTTACTCCCCCTAACCTCATAGTACAAGCATCTTTTAATTTTATTTTCTATGAAACCGAAAGAGGCCAAACCTTATCAACTATAAGGTATTACTTTCAGAAGGTTTTATATAAACTATATATTGATCTGCTTAACGTGCAAACCATGTCAGTTCTATTTGGATCCTGAAATACTTCAGGTTATACCATATAGACCTCTTTATAAAGGTCTTTGCTCAGGAAAGCAATTTTGACAACCATCTGATGTAACTCTATATCATCATGAGCTACAATTGTTTTAATCTCTCAAAATATATCCGACGAGGATACAGGAGAAAAAGTAACATTAAAATCAACCTTTCTCCCTAAGTAAGCCATTAGGAAACTGAGCGAGCCCATAAACCGCTGAACTTTATCCCGAAATCCTTAAGGTCTAATCTTCGTTTACAACTGACGAGTTTGCAGTTTTGCTGTAAATCAACTGGCTCTCAAACCTTACTATGCTTCATGGATTGCATCTCGTCATTCATTGCATCTCACACCACACATTCGCATTGGGTCCAGAAATAGCTTCTGTAAAAGTAACTAGATCCGTAACATGTCTAATGTCATAATCCTGTATAACTCATAGATTAAGAAATCAGATGAGATAGCAGGTTGTCTCACTTTGGTGGGTTTACCTAACTGCATTAAATCTTCTAACCCCAGGAACCTTTGTATGGATAGGTATAAGTTCCTGTTCCTATACAGGCACGGTATAGACACCTAGATACACCGAATCTAACTATATGAGTAGCGAGAACATAAAAACTGTAGTATCCACCCTGCTATCATCCGAAGGGTCAAAGACCCCACCATCATCATAGACATTGTATTCCATAAACTTAGCTATTTGTTATTCCACTATTATGATCCCTCATTCTCTACAGTAAAATCTGTAGCTTTAAAGTGGTCAGGATATCTTACTAAATAGCAATGAGAACAACAAGCATGCAAGATATCTTTATAAGGATTATACTACCTCAGTAGGGCAGCCCCATACACGAATGTATGCAAGGCTGAGTTTCCACACATTTAAATAGTTAGGTAGATTAGTCCTATTCTGCATTGAATTCTTTAAGTCGTTTAGGGTGCAGTTATGTCTTTCGGCAACATACCATTTTGTTCAGAGCTACTCGACAAAGTGAATTAAGTCACTATTCTAACTTATTTCAAATATCTATCAAACGGACCTTTTAAAGTCCTAAAACATCATGTTTGCTATAATATTCTCCTCCATGGTCAAATCTGACTATCTTGATGAATTTTCCCAATTGGTTCTCAACCTTTAGTTTTTAAGCAAGAACATATAATTGTAATGGGAATAATCATCAACAAATTTCATAATACATTTATAATTGCACAATGCAACCTTATAATGTCTACCGATATCTTTATGTATCAGACTCAAAACGTCAAAAATAAGAGTTGACCTCAATATCATTATTAGTTAACTTACCCCTGCATCTGTCAGCACATGTTTCCAGATCATCATAATATATAATTGAGAAATGCTTTCCTAGATCAATCTCTCAATCCTAGTTCTGAAAATGTGGCTTAAACATTATGACACACCATGTATGACCTCTTCATTCATCAGGATTCTTGATTTCATAACTTGTTTAGCAAGATACGAAGAAGAATATATCTAATTCGAGGTAAGACACATTCTATACAAATCATATGACAAGAAAGTTTGTACCATTATGTTTTGCATTAAATAACAACTGTACAACAGAAACATTAAATACAAAACATTAACCCTCTTTGTCTAAATTAATCTAAAGATCACATATAAAATATGTCTGGTAAAACCTAAATGAACCTTACAGTAAGGTTCATTACATACATTCCCTATAGAAATTACTTCTACTTCTTCATTGCCATCAACCATCAGTTACTCCTTCCTTTATTTGGCTTTATCCTGGATATGAACCCTTGCATTGTAGAAGCTCCTTGATTAGATACTCCACTATCTAGTCACCAAGTACTTAATACGACTATCTTAAATTAGATTCATAAATTAATAAACCAAGGAGTTACCTGATGGTCACATCTTTCCTTCTAGGCCTTATATTGTTGGTTTCTTTATGTCCCTAGTACCTTTACCAACATTGGATTGACCAACGTTAGCATGTGGAGAAGATTTAGTCTTTCTACCTTTGATCTTGGTGGACTTCATCTTTGCCTTCCCTTTAGTTGCTTCGAGGGTTGTAGGAGTAGCAAGCTTGAGTTTTTCCTCCTCAACAACGCAATGGGCAATCAAAGCATTGAAGTCCCATTCCTCATCCAACGAGTAATATGTCATCACCAGATTACTAAACTTTGGAGGGAGTGTATTTAGATTCTAGTGAACTATGAAGACATCAGGAAGGGGAATATTTAGCATTTTCAGTCTACTGTGAAGATGAATCATTCTCGATATATACTCCATTACTCCCCCTTCTCTTGTATATCTTATGGAGAATAATTCTTTCATCAAGGCACTTGTCTCAACATTAGGTGAGACTTTGTACTTCTGGAAGACATCACCAAGAAAATCCTTCGTTATGTCTGTGTCCAGAAGTCCACTTAGTAGATGGTCAAGCATGGATCTCTTAATGGTCATCAAATATAATCTGTTATACCAATCCCAGGTTTCATAGGTTGCTTTTTGAGCTTTTGAGCTCATGGATGTTAGTGGAGATGGCCTATTCGTCCGTATAGTCATATCAACTTTAGCTATCTCTATAGCATTCAATACATCCTCTATCCACTTCTTCGTATTGAAACTGGTCAGGGTTTTCATGGTGACACTGATTTTATTGATAAAAAAGGTGACTGTAAAATGATAATGTTTAATTCAGCACAATTGTAAGAAAACAATGATACTCAAAGCCATTAAATAATATCTTTTTTGAAAATCCAGTCACACATATTATGAAACACCTGTGAGCTGAATACATAATATATGCAACTAGACCTACACATAAAAGCAATCAGAGTACAAACGATCAACTCTCATGACACTACCACTTGTGGGCGAATAGATTATTCAAGCAATGACTTTCCTTTATCCAATGTCTTTATGCACATCTTAAAATCTCAAGTAAATTCAACACCTGTGGGCAGAATAATCAAACATGAGACCAGAGGCATCCCCTAATTTGTAAGCAGAATAATTCAAAATACTGACTCAAAAGGCCACTGTGGTGACTACATCCTCATCAGCACTCAAAAAGTTCACAAACACAAGGAATACATCTTTATGTTATCATCACATTCTTTATGGGCATATGGTATGTGATAATGTAACATTAGTAAATGCAAAAATTTGAATGCACATTCTCATTGTCATACACTCATGCTGAAGACATTCTCTGAAAACTTCATTTGAGACTTTTGCAAATGAAAAATCTCAGTAGAGCGACTATCGTGTATCATCGGACACTGAATCTGCCACTCGAGACACGAGAACCTCATGTATCTCCTTTATGGCAAGTTCATTGAATGAAAATTCACTAAAAATGGCTTTAGAATGTCTTAAAAAACCTTTTCTGAGAGATTATCATGCAATCCTGAACACTGTGCATAAGACCCAAAACACAAAAACTTGAAGTATCTCCCTCAAGTGATCTCCAAAGCATAAAATTCACTTGAAATCAGAATCAAAATACCTTAATTCCTTTTCTAGAGTTAAACTTTAATTTATTACTAATGGAATAAATCTAGAAAAATGGAAAAACTCTCTTTATGAATTTTTTGGACCCAAAAACTTACCCAAAACACCCTGGGGCACCCTTACGGGAAATGTTAAATTTTTATATTTTTTTAAATACTATAGCTGCTGACATCAGTATGACATCAGCAATGCGTTAGCACACTTTAGTGATGACATCAGCTGAGAGTGGAGATGTGCAGCGCGTGCCCAGCGACGCGCGCCCATGCGTGTTTACACAATGGCGCATGTGTTGCACACGTTGACATGTGGCGTGACACGGTCCACCCACGTGTTGACCCGTGTCTGGCCTCGGGGTGATACTATGCGCTGCCGCACACCCTCGATAGTCTTCGTCATCCTTGCTAGAAAATGACAATTTTTGACGTGTGTTGGGTCGATTTTTTCTCTCTTGGGCTCGTTTTCACCCCTTTTCTCAAGACTAAACACATGTATACTACTATCATGCAATAAAAAGCAAGAAAAAAAAAACATAAGTTAAATCTCCGAAACCTTATGGAGAGAAAACTAAAAAATCTTTATTTTTAACCACCCGATCACGTCACTACTCTGATACCTCGTGTAATACATAACGGTACCTTAGTTACATATCCTGGATCGAATGTGAAAGGGAAAGAAATAAAAAAATGCAAAAAATACTTGATTTCGATCTCCATAACTTCAAACGAGCTTTCTAAAGTCGAAACGAGCATGAATCCACCACTACTTTCATGAGAATTGCTCTCCTGGACGCTTATAAGGTCTTTCTACAGTTTTTTTAAATCATAATCTCTCTTAACAGGTTAGAGAATCCTTATACTTACGATTGATATATAAGCAACTGCAGGAAGCTTTAACCTTTATATATAGCATCCATATTGGACTTTCCCATTACAAGACCGATATGGGTTCGGTCTACATTGATTGGGATCTGTTTTCTACCCAAACTTCGACCCATTGATTTAGATCATTTATTGGGCCACTTTATTATCTTTATTTGGATCAAATTACTTAACTTAACTAATAAGTTATTGAAAAATCAAAAAATGCAATTAATAATTACCCAACTTTATGAGAAAGGACAAAATTGTCCAACAGTAAGAAGGGGGATAAAATGTACGAGTACATGTGCTCAACAAGTTGTAGGTCGGACGATGAATTGAAGCTAAACCCAGGGGCTGACTAGGATTTGATGATGTTGAGGTGGAGCAAGTGCTGGTTTGTGTGGCAGAGAGAGATATGCTTAGGAGTAGAGTGGTGGCCTACTACGAGACCATGAGTAAGAGATGGGGAGGTGAGGTGAAGTTCTACGAGACATTAGGAGAGGACCATTGCTTTCATTTGTTCATTCCTAAGAACAAGAACGTTGCAACATTCACGAAGAACCTTGTCGATTTCATAATACAAGGTTAGTTGTTGTTTTCATAAAGCACAATCTTAAAGTGTTGCCTTTTCTAAGTTCAGTTTTAGTAGTTTGTTTTTTTCAATGTTTTAAATTGTGAATGTGTAATCACTATTCTATTATTTTTCATCTCCAGTTAACGCAATAGGCTGTAATTAAGCGAAACCGACTATGCATAAAAGCTAGGTTAGTTAGTTAATACCAGTCACAAGTGTAGGAAGAAAGTGAATGTACGTGATTCTATGGATACAAGTAATATAAGAGGTGTAGAATACTAAAGACGGATGTGATTATATTATTCGTTGATAGATATATACTATTATCCATGCAAATGTAATGGTTATTTTCATTGAACAATTATTTAATTGTATTCAATTGGAGATTTGCATAATATGAATAT
>JAOSBM010148581.1:0-12975 GCA_027568955.1 Erythroxylum tenue | reverse complement strand
TCATTTTGCAGGTATCTTCAAGTTAGAACTCGGCGACTCCATGGACCCGAATGGTAACGTCCAGCCTCAGCAGAGTCTAGCCAAACCAAGGATAATTCCTGAAGGTTCGCTACTACCCTCAGTCATCTGCAACCTCAATATCATCCAAATTAATCCAAATTAGATACTTTTTATTGGAATCCAAACTGTCAAATAAGTTTACTATGGAGATGATCAGACTAAGAAATCCTAAAGCTAACTGGAGTATAATCATTTGGCACAAAGTTCTTCCCCCATGGTCTCTTTTCTTCTCTAGCTTATTGTCAGAAATAGGCTCAATATTATTGATATACTTTCTCATCTTGATATCAATAGAAGATGCTCTCTATATTCAACACAAGATGAAACTAAAGATCACCTATTCTTTATATACTCGTCTCTTAAGTTCATTTGATAACAGGTGACACATAAGTGATTCAACGGTTTTGCATTTAGACACAAACCTTCTCGCATTTCTTTCTTTCTAGATTGTCTGCACACATAACCCCATAATAATTAGGTAGATTTGCCTTTCTGTCTTAGGAAGAGATACTTGTGTAGCTTGCCAAAGAATAATGTTAGAGATAGAGTTAGTTGAACCAATCCAGAGGCATTTCTTTGTCACCCGTTCCCAAATGAACTTAGTAGCTGAATATATAAAGAATAGGTGATCATTAGTTTTATCATGTGTTGAACATAGAAAGCATCTTCTGTTGACATTAAGATAAGAAAGTCTATCAGTAGTATTAAACCTATTCCTGACAATAAGACACAAAAGAAAGGAGACCTCGGGAGGAAGAACTTTGTTCCAAATGATTCTACTCTAGACAGCTTTAGGATTCCTTAGTCCGATCATATCCATAGTAAGTTTATTCTACAGTTTGGAAGGTGGATGATCCTTCTAATAAAAAGGTATCTGATCTGGTTTAGTTTGGATGATATTAGGGTTATAGATGACTAAGGGTAGCAAGGAACCTCCAGGAGTTATTCTCTTGAGCTTAGTATAAAGGGGAAAGAGTGAGAGCATCAATGAGGCTAGGGGTTGAATAAGAGAGTCGTGACTAGACCAATTGTCAAACCATAGAGAGGTTAGCATCCTATTACCAACTTTACCAGTAACATCATCTTAGACTATATATCTCAAGTTTAGTAACTGATTCAAGAGTAAGAGTTTGAAAGGCTCTTCTTCATCTCCTAAATACATCTACCTTTGAGAAGGTAGGAATGAATCGACCTAATCTATAGTGATTTTTTGTCCTGAAGTATCTAATATAACCTTTTAAGGATGAGTTATTAGACAACTTTACTGATAAAATATTTAACCTTCCCTAATCTTTAGGACAACATATATTTAACACTTAATCTTGGCAGCCCCTTCATTTCAATTGGAGTGATTCCATAGAAAATTCTTGAATAATCTTTTCACTATCTTGATTACACCTTTGGACATGAAATATGTAAACTCTAGTAAATAAGTAGTAAATTGAGCACTGATTTACTAAGCTGGATCTTTCCCACGTAAGATAAGCATTTGTTCACCCATGAATTAATCCTTTTATGATTTTTTTTCAATGATTGGAATGCATTCAATGCAGCTTAATCTCCTAGTAGAAACAGGCAGTCCTAAATAGAGTAATGGTGGAGACTTCTTCGACATACCAGTGAAGGAAGCAATGTGAGATTCGATAGAGAGAGCATCCTTAGAGATTAGGAACTGAATTTTGTTGACATTAACCTTCAATCTAGATAAAAATTTGAATTTATCCAAAGCCTTCATGATAGTTTGAATTTAATCCATATTGTCCTTGCAAAAATGAAGAAGATCATCTGCAATAGACAGATTGGTTAGTCTAATTTTCTTACATCTTGTATAAATTTTGAATATAGGATTAGCCTCCACTTCAAGTTTGATGATTGAGTTCAGAATTTCCGTACAAAGTATGAATAAGTATGGGAAGAAAGGTTCCTATCTGAGTTCTTTAGCTTCCAAGAAATAATTTGATGGGCTCCCATTAATTAATACAGAAAAAGCTAGTAGTTGTTATACATTCTTTCAGCCAAGTGATGAATAGATTAGGGAATTCATAAGCCTCTAGTACCTTCCAAAGGAAGCTCCAGTTAACACTATTAAATGCTTTAAAGAAATAAAATTTAATAGTAAAATTAGGAGAAGCATTTGATCTTGAATAACCCTTTAGTAGTTCTTGTATGATTAGAAGATTGTCCCCAATTTGTTTATTGCTTATGAAAGAACTGTAATTATCACTATTGAGTAGAGTGAGAACCTTCTTCAATCTAGAGTCAAATAGCTTAGAAATGATTTTATATAGGAAATTGGTGCAATCAATAGGCTTGAAATCACTGAAACAAGAAGGATTTGTTCTTTTAGGAATTAAGTATAGGAATTTTTTTTCATTTACTTGAGCAGCTTGCCATTAGAGAAAATTTCATGAAAAATTAACATATTCCCCTGTGATATTCTAAGATTTTGGAAAAGAATCCATTTAGCTCGTCGAGTCCAGGAGCTTTCATACCATCCATATGGAAAACAATATCATCAATCACCTTGTCTTCTATAGGTTTAGTTAGTAGTATACAATCCTTTGGAGTGATCTTCTTCGAGATTAATCCTGTAAGGTCATTACAAGTTCCACATTTTGAACTTGGAGTGCCAAGTAAGGAAGAGAAGTACCTAACAACTTCCAATTGGGTATCTTTTAGATTTTACAACTGAACTCCCAAATGATTGGTGAATAAATTAATTTAATTCTTGTTTATTCTAATTAGGATGGTGTTAAAGAAAAATTTGGTACATTTGTCACCATCCTTGAGCTAATTGATTCTTGTTCTTTGCTAAAGTAGGGAGGACTGATTACTGATAAAAAATTTAGTGCATTTGTCACTATCCTTGAGCTAATTGACTCTTGTTCTCTGCTAAAGTAGGGAGGAGTGATTACTGATAGAGACAACTCCTATATAGTTGGATAAAGCTAGTTTTTCCTTAAAAAGAAGAAGAGGATCTTTTAGAGGAATTTCACAAAGCTTCAGTATATTGGCTAGCTCATTTCTTGATTCCATTAAAGTATGTTCAGTAATGGAAACTCTTGAAGAATTGAGTAGTTTGATTTCTTTCTTGACAACCTTTAGCTTTTGAACACAAGCAAACTGTTTAATACCCCTACATAAACCATCAATATCTTTTTTATAAGCATCCATGAAACCTAGTTCATTAACCAAAAAGTTATTGAATCAAAAAGGAAAAAAACCTAATAGACTTTTGGAAGAGCTCTTTGATAATGATAAGAATGTGATCTAATACCAATGGTTTATTGAAGTTTGCAATGTTGTTAGGGAATTGAAGTAACCAACTAGCATTAACAAGGGCTCTGTCTAATTTCTTTTTTATGAACCAAATAGAACTTTGTTTTTTGGACTAGAGAATTAATGACCAATTTTTTTTTAGATTAGTGACTACCAACTTCTCGACACATCCTCTAGGATCATCAAAAAAGTTTCTAAGGTTACAATTGCCTTAAGCTTCTGATCTATGCATTGTTGAGTTGAAATCACCACATAATAACCAAGGCATATCAATGTTCCTACTAAAGTTGATCAGATTATTCTATAAGTCCTTCCTCTAAAAGCTAAAATTATTAGCATATATGAAGGAGATGAATATGTCGGTTTTCTCTTGCAGAAAACGCACTTTGAGATCCATAACTTGATCTGTTGTGTTAATGACCTCCACTCGAGCAGCTTCCTCTTTATAACAAATGATAATTCTCCCATAGTGGTGATGAGAATTATTAGAGAGCATTTTCCAATAAGATCCCAAAATATTTAGCTTGCAAACATTTTCAAGCTTTATTTTTATTTCACATAACCTTACAATTAGAGACTTTTCCCTCAATACAAAATTCCTTAAAGCTGGTTACTTAATTGGGCAATTTAATCGTTTTACATTCTAAAAAATTATTGACATATTAATGCTTAATTTTTGGAGCCTTTACCCTACTCCTTTGAGATCTTCTTCTTTCCATTGTAGTGAATTGATCCTTGGTGTCTTCATAACTAGTTTCTAGATCATTTAAAGTGATGAAGTTTAGAGGAGGAGTGGTATCACCTGCTGGAGTTACAATACTACTCAGAATTATGGAATTTGAATTTTTGTTCAACTAGAGGAGTTACCAAATCTTCCACTAGATATATCATCTCTTGTAATCCCTATAAAACAATTGTTCCATGTGTATTAACCCAAGGATCTATCTTGGTATCAACTCCTTCATATATCAGTGCATTATAATCCTTATTCTCTAAAGGTGTTTGATCCTTATTGGAGATAGGAACAAATTCAGTTGTTTGGATGGGACTAAGATTAGTAGTGTCTGTTGGAACTTCAGCTATTGGTGGGAGATCATCAACCTACAATTTTGCATACTAAGCATTTTGGTATGTACCAGATTTGAAGAGCCTTCCTTTGGCTTTCCAAACTTTGCCTTGGGATTTGGCAAGAGGAGTCCATTGATAAGAGATCGCAACAATGTCTTCCCAAAGCTTGTTTCCTTCCCCCATCCTCATTATGGGGATTTCATTTGGGAGCTCCTTTGAAATTTCAACACTAACACAAATACAAACATACCCTATTCTCCTCTTTTTGACAATGTTCTCATCCATACATAAAGGCTTCCCAATGAAGCTAGCTAAGGCACTAAGACCTTATGTAGTCCAATATTCAAGGGGTACACCGTGTAAGTTAATCTAGAGGGTAAAGCTTTATATTTTAATGGTTTTCGAATTTAGACCAAGTTGCCAAGCTTGCAAAAAGAGGGTTTGATTCCTTATATACCATGGCCCCTCCTTAAGGATCTTATGTGCTATTGAAGTTGAAGTGAAGGTAAACATAGTGAGATTTTCTTCAGATAAGAGTATGCCAACCATTCCCCTTATTCTTCTAATTTCGAAGTGCTTAGAGATGAATAACGGAAAATGGTGGTCGTTGGTCCAAAAAAAACCGACAAGAATGGTTTCCTAACTTCTAGCACCTTCCTCTAAGATGGCTAACTCAGGACATACCAGGATCTTTCCTTTTATCTCTTTATATGGTGTGAAACAAAGGACCGAATCATATTGGTCCCCTACCACTTGCTTTTAGCTTTTTTGCTGGGTATGAGCATTCAGTTGACTGTGTGGGGTGAGGTCGGAGGAGGAAGATTTTGGTGGAGGGGAAAAGGGAGAATGGGATAGAAAAGGTGTAAAATCACCTTTCTCAATATCAGAAGGGTTCAGCATTGAAAAGGGACAACAACTAATAGAGGTCTAAAAATTTAGTTACAAAAAAAGCAATGTAGGGAGTGGGAGATGCAAGAAGTGAAGGAAATACCAAAGTACCCCTGGCTTAAACTAGAAGTTAGAGACAATGAGCTGAAGGAAGAGAAGCAAAGAAGATGGAAGAAGGAAGACAGTCCTGAGCCTTGCATGGAATGTCAAGTCGTGTCAGCCAGCCTTCTATGGAATGCCAAGCCGTGAGTTACTATAGATTACTTAATATGAATTAATCTACAGTAGCATGTAGTCTCGCCACGCTCTGCGCTAGACATTCACCACATGCTTTTGTTGTTGCTGGTAGCATGCAGTATCATGTTTCGCTGGCTAACGCTCACGCTCACCTCACCAGACATCTCCTCACCAATGCATTGAATTTAAGTATTACAAGTAACAATTAGTATTAAGAGTACTAGCAAAATATTGGGTAAGATTTGTAAATGTTAAAAATTTGAAGGCCAAAATAAAGAAAAACTTTAATTATCAAGGAAAAGCTTATTGGGATTGCCTAATAGCGTAAAAAATCAACGCGTCTACCTTCTTATACTCACACAAGTTTACTCTCCCACCATCATTGCCTTTGTCATTGCCGCTCTTCTATCGTGCTACTTCTCCATCACCATTACTGTTATGTACTCCCATCGCTACTTTATTTATCTCCATCATCTTCTCCTATTATTTGCATCATCATCATCTTCTTCTTTTTATTCTTTTGCTATATGTTTATTGATGATATCAATAGCAAAACACATAGTTTGCAAATGTAAATCATTTTGTGTACAGTGTCTCTTTATGTTGTTGTCCAAGTTTCAATTAATCTTTAGGTTCTGAATTCATTATTTTTCAACCTTTCTTGGTAAAAAATTATATGATTTTTCTCTTCTTTTGATTTTTTAAAATTATGACAAGATGCATTTTTTAGTAAATAAAGAGCATGAATTACAAAGAGAACATCCATCCTCATCCTTTTCTAAAAAATTTATATGTCTTTGATGATAACCATAGATCAATAATCATAGAATTACATGATTCAGTTGATGATTTTAGGAACAAAGAAATTAGCCTCACTAGTTCCAGTAAGATGGGTGACCCTACACAGTACATGTTGGAGCTATTATTGTTGGAAAATTGAGATGGGATCTGATTCTGACCGCAGTGAAATAATTATAAAACTTTTTGTATTTTTCTTTCCCAAAAACCAAGATCACTTTTATTTTATAAAATGAATAAAAATTAAATCATAATAAAGCGTGAGTCTTAATTCATACCTTATTCTGAAGCTTGATCATGTCCTTTTCGTATCCCTCGAATTGTTTCTAAAACTAGTTCATCTCAATTATCGTAGCCACAGAAATGTCCAGCCTCTAATGATATCCATAAAATGGGTTAAGAGAATTCTACAATTATTCAGAGGGGGTTAAGGAAGGAGTGCTAGCTCCATTGCAGCTTAAGCATATTTATAATAGATTTTGGACATTTTAGTAATTTAATTGAAATTATATTATATTTTCAATTAAAATTTAATTATAATTATAAATTTTCTAATTAAATACCAGTTATGCCCAATTAAGATCTAATATCTCATATTGATTCTCATTTGTTAAATATGTCTTATTTAATCATAAAGTTTTTTAAACTTTACAATCAATTGTAACTTAATTAAAATATCTTTGTTCTATTTAACTCGTTCTTTATGTATGATATATTAGGTTACAAAATATGTTCACAATGGATAAAAATTATAACCCTAAATCATATTTATGATTAGATAAATTAAACTCTTTTAATTTATATTTAATTCTCTAATTAAATAATTTATATATATAGATCAAGATTGGCATCTAGCAACATATCATAACCACCTAAATATTTAGGAATGTCAAAGTGTTTTTGGCTATCCTTCCCATTCAAGATTTTTTTTTGTATAATTCAATCCTTTTATCATACAATGTTTCGATTAGACATAAAGCATGAAATTAATGTCTACTATGTTTTGAGTCCAACCATGTTAGTTATCCACTATTAGTTATTGATTCAATTAATAACAACTGTAAATTATTTTATAAGGCGTCATTTCACCTTGGCTAAGGATTTCCTAAATTAATACTGATCGAGAATAATAAAATATTCTCTTTAATTACTTTAAGATGATGAATCATATTTTGATCACTCAACTACCTCCATATAGTTCATACTGCATCCAATGAATATTGAATGAACTACCTATAATTAGAAAAGGTCATAACTAGTATTAAAACATAGCAATCCTTATATAAGATAACTTTGGAGACCTCAAGTTAAAGAATCACTCATATAATCATCACAACAAGAATTTCCATAAACATAAAAGTAATGTTCCAAATGGATTTCTTATATGCAGTCAATTCAGTAAACATGCTCTCTAACAAGCACCCGCACGTTTGTTTAAGAATCTCCATACTTTAGTCTATAAGATCGACTACTTTCTTCATAAGAAAAGATGTAACGTGTGCTATTATTTTTACATTCTAATAATGCCTAGTCTTAATAGAACAATGACTAGTAACAATTTAAAGATAATATATAAATGCAATATAAATACCATAATTATAATCTCATCGTAATTTCATTTGCAATGTATAATTATTCCATTAACTTTATCATATACATCTAAATATGTTCAAGATAAAGAATGCCTTTAAATTATTTTGACACTAAACTACAACTAATCAATTGGCTTTAAAACATAAACCAACAATCTCCCACTAGCACTAAGCCAATTTTTTAAGTATTATTTACCATATTATCACAAGATGATCATGTTACTACTGAGACAGTGGCTTAATGAGAGAATTATACAAGATTCTCTATAGTGATCACTTGCTTAAGTCTTACAACTTTCACCTTAAATAATCATAATTAAGAAAAATTGTCTAAATATATCTTTGGATCTTTGATGAGACCTTAGCTTTTTTTACATGCTCATTGACTCTAATATTTCAAAGTACATTATTTTCTTGAACATTATAAGGAACGATTCCAAGTTCGTTGAAAAACTCATTGATCCAATTAATCATTTCCATTAAATGAAAAATATATTATGGCTTAATTAAAAACCATTGCTACATTGGAACCTTGCCAATCTTGAACGAAATTGTTATAAGTAAAATAGACCTTAGTTAATATCCATATAACCTTGAACTTAATATCGACTCATTATAGAATAATAGATATCTTTAATAATTCACAAATATCATATATCTCAAATACTAAACATCTTTAGTACATTATTTATGTACTTAGGAGTTAGAATATGTAAACAACTTCCAATCTATCTCTATAGATTAATTCCCACAATTAAGTTGTTAACTTTTCATATCCAACAAGAGTTATTCTTGGATAATTATATTTTTAACAATTGAAAATTAGAATTGTTGTTCTCTATAAGTAATATGTCTCCATATACTCCCATTGAAGAGGACAATATACTACCAATGAGGAAAACTATACTGTTAGAGAAGTGCTCTAAATGCAATCACCTTTAGCACTTATTGTACAAATCTTTAAGATTAATAAAAGGCATTTTCGTTAATTTGATGGTCATGTTCTTTATGAATTGATAATGATCTTAAATCGAATTAATAAAGTCCTCGATACATTACATAGCATGAAGGAAATCTTGATGAGATCATGATAATGAGATTACTATCATATGTAATTATGTTAGTATCTAAATTATTCATAGTTATAGGATTAATGAAAAGGGACATTATTAATCTAGAAAGACTAACACATGTTATACTCCTTAATTGGATAAAGCAATAGATCTTATAACCTGTAAGCATGAGTAGTTTAGAGTTAATATGTGGATGCTTACTAAGAGTAGTAAGTACAGTAGATGACCTGCCATGAAACAATCATATGGATAATTTATTCTAGTGTCAATGATAGTCTCATTATAGCAATGTTGCCAATATCCTTAGTGTTGGACCCCGTTCTGGAGCCCAACATTCGGAGACAAAACGGAACCCGTTATCCTATAATGGTGGCGTGCCCACAATAGTTGAACATCGAACAATTAAAATTTTAAGAGTCATAAGCCAAAATCCAATCATATTTCATAAATAAATTCTAAAAGAATTACACAAGCCCATTTTAAAATGAAAAAAATACAAAAATATGAAATACACACGATACAATTTGAATGCTTATGCTTACAATGATTCTAAATTACAAAAATTTCCTGAACTAACTTCATTACAAAAGTTTCTAACTATCTTGGAGTTCCCAATGCCTTGCAAAGATCGCTAATCTTCTCCTTTTGCACCTGAGGAGGGAAGCATGGGGTGAGCTACACAGCTCAGTGGCTAATATATTTATAGCCATTGGAAATGAGCCACACAATCAACCATACATATAGTTCGTATATTCATATACATTTAAAACTCATTGGGCTAGCAATTCGATCATTCATAATTCAAATTCACAACTTATAATTCAACATATCATCACATAGAACATGTCAAGTGTAATTAGCCTTCAAAACATAACACTCAATCTTGCATCATAACTTGACAAATAAAAATGCAAATGCACACATAAATGGTTCGATAGTTACGTGGAACGAAACGGATAAACCGCAGTTTAAATTGTGAACAAAACGAGTCCGATTTCTCAGGATCTCGTGGCCTCAAGCGGGCAGCCTCAAGAAGGCTATACATCAACGTGCACGTGACTAACGAAACGTTCCTCTCTTGCCCAAACACAATCAAATTTATGTTCAACTCATTTCCATACATTTTTCATATTCTCATGCTTCTTATGCTTTCTCTTCTTTTCATTCAATTCAAAATGTCAACCTTTTTCAAGGTATAAGATGGTCATAATTCATTATACAAAAAGCCATTCGTCTTTCATGGCATGACATGATAATGAATCATCATACATTTTTCAATAATCACATTCATTCAATTTAAGCAATTTAGCACACATTCACGCATAAGACAAAATTGCTCATTTTACACAACAACCATAAACATATTACCCACCTATTTGCTTACAAAAAATCTAAGCTTAAGATTGTCTTTCCTTTTACTGTTGGATTGTCATTCCTTGGTCTCCTTCAAACAACCAAGTTCTGATTTAACACAACATTCCCATAGAAATTCATAAAAATTCAAAAATCACAAAATGAAATTAATGCTAAAATTGGGTTTAGGCTTAACCTACCCATAGTCTATCTAGGTTGGAAAAGCAAAAACCTAGTTTAGAAATCCATTAAAATATCCATCTAGGGTTTCTCCTCTTTCTTCCTACATAACTCATTCTCTTCTCTAATTCCTTTTTGTTTTTCCACTAAGGAAGAAGAAAGATGATGCTTACCTTAGGTTTAGCCCAAATCTTCTTCTTTCTCCTTTTTTCTCCATTTCCACGCACTCTTCTTCTTCCTTTTCTCTTCTCTTTTTCTATTTCACGTTTTTCCCTCTTTTCTAACTCCTACGATCTGCCTCTTCTTATTTTAAACAAAACCACACTTTACTTATTCTTCCCTTTTTACCCTTCATTTAATTTGTTCTCCCAATTTTGCCCCTTTTTATCCATCAACTACTAACATCTTAACTCCTTATTTTGATCATGTAAATGAAGAAATTTGACAATACTTCCTTGTATAAAAATGTTCCTCTATGTCTTATGTTTCTAATGAAACCAACATCATTCAATTTGGTTGAGTAATTTAAAAGTTATGGTCCAAACACTTTCAGACTGTTACTAAACCGGGATTGTACACTATACCCAACTTCACTCCAGAAATTGAAAGTATTAAGAACTGAATTAAAATTAGACTCCTTCAGATAACTTGTATCTCCATGTCTCTAGTTTATTTAGAAATAAGAATCAACTCAATTGGAGCTCTACAGATCAAGATATCCTCAAAATACTGAAGCATGTTCAGTAAAAATATCCAACTCATACTCTTTTAGTTGATCCTCTCACTTTGATTCAATCCATCTTTTTCAAATTAAACCCAAAAGCTCTAAATTTTTAAGGAGAGGTAGATGAATGTCTTAGAAATCTAACGCTTCAAAAATCAGGTCAATCGGAGGTCGGACTAAAAAGTTATAAGCAAAAGAGTGAAGAGTGTTCAAGTGAGCCAACGAGGCGCGTCGCGAGCACGACGGCTCGCAAAACGAGCCGAGTCGCGATCGTGACAGCTCGCGATTGCTACTGCTCATGAAAACGAGCCGCGTCGCGATCGCGATGGCTTGCGGTAGCGAAGCCGCCTGCTCCTCCCTACTTCCGACATCCTAATTTCTAAATTTCATATCTTTTGACCCAGAACTCCCAATTTTACAAATTTGGTGCCAATGGAAAACTAAAAAAAGATCTACAACTTTTATGAAGAACTTAAAACCAAATCTTGCCTTTATAAGGGTCAAAATTTCAAAACAATGAAGTTATCCCAAAAGTTCCATCCTAAATAACATCCAAACTTCTAATGATCATATCTTCCAACTCCATTGTCTAAAAAATTCATACTTTATAGCATTAGAAAGCTAGAAAGATAAGCTACAACTTTCATGAAGACAATTTTTTCAAAATCTGCCTCGATCAACCCAAAAAATTTATGCAAGTTCAGACCAAAATTTCAACTCCCTCCTACTATTCATTCCCAAAATTTTCAGACTTCAAATTTTCAAAAACCAACATTTCAACTTTTTATTCTAGTTATTTCCACTCCATTTCTACCAACTTATTCATCATAAATTTCATAGTACCATTAAATATACAAGTTTACTAAAAAATTTCAAAATCATCAAAAACCAAATATCAATTATTCACTCTTCATATTTTACATTCTACATTCTCTGCACTTTCTTAGCTCTCTTCCTCTAACTATCATTAACATAATCTTTCTCACTTCAAACCATCATCTTACAATTGTTTCTCACTCAAAAACCATTCTTTTGGTTATCTCTAATCACTCGCATATTCACGTACACTCATATAAATATATATATTCATAGTGAAGAGATAATATCATCCTTTTTTTTTACAAATTATAGTCCATGATTAATCATGAACATCAATAACATAACATACACACATATACCCACTCATCATCAACTTACTACATTCACTACCTTAATCTCATATATCATTTCAAATTCAAGAACTCTCCTTTTTCTTTACTCATGACTAATCACTAATAATTTCTCATTTAATAGTTCTAACTTTCAAGAAAAGTTCGGGGTCTAACATTTAGACTTGAGGTGCTCAAGGATACCTTGAATACTGATCTTGTATTTTGCCTCCATTCTTTGTTGTCTTTTAGAGGTTGCTCATAGGGTGATGATTCGGTACAACTTAAGGTATTCGAAGGTAATTTAGTAGCTAATAAAGAATTTACCACTCATGATAGAAAGAGATGATACCCATAACCTTTTGTCGGGGTTGTTACTCAGGAATCTTTAGCCAGAGTGGAAATGTCATGAAGATAATCTTTAATGACATATCCTATAACGCCGGACTTTCGGAGCCCTTTTGTGTTGTACTGTATTTGGAGATAATACTGTATATCGATATATACATATGGATGTATATGAGTTCAAAGATGTATTTAAGTCATTTGGGTGTATATGTTAATGATTTATAATG
>JAOSBM010148561.1:0-12977 GCA_027568955.1 Erythroxylum tenue | reverse complement strand
TTGTCTCACCAATTTCTTTCTCATTTAATTTCATTTTAATATTTCTAATTTTCATCAAAAGTTCGGGGTCCAACAAGGAATCTCATAGATGCCTCAGATTTCCTTGCTTATTTATTAAATCTTGCTTATTTATTGTATGGCTCATCATTCTATCCTTAAATGATTCAGGCTATAAAGAGTTTAGGGTAGAGCTTTAATGAGTTAGTTTTCACCCATAACAATTCTTATGTTGAAGAGCTTCTTATGAGATTTTGTTGGGAATTTAAAGAAATATGACCATGTAATGATGTTGTCTAGGTTGTTTTGACGATAGATGGAGATTCTTGGGTTAAAATTTGTTCCATATAATTTTGGATGTTTCACAACTAAAGAAGAGGTGTCCTATGGCTTCAAACTCAAGATTATAGAGCCAATATGTGTTGCCTATCTCGATTTCCTTAATGTTAAGACTCATCCTTTGGATATTATATTGATCAACTGCTCTCTTTTGATAGTGATATAAACTAGAATTCTTCTATATATAAGAAATGTTCCTCTATTTATATTGATGCCTATAAGGGATATAGACATATGTTATGTCATTATACTTAATAAAAGGCCTATTATAAGGAGAGCTTGATTCTTACTTCTAAATTGATTTTCAAGGACTAAATTTATATAAATGAGATTTCACGCTACCTTGCATCTTTATGTAGAAGTTTTAAGCCTATTCTTCCCTTGATAATGTTGAACTATAGCCTTAAATTGAGAACCATATATGGATATATGAGATTTGCCTTTAAGGCCAGGTCTAGTGGATGAAACATCTACATATGATATATGTGCATATTTAGATGAGGATGAAGAAACTTATTTTTCATCATAGGACAAGGTTCCTCTATATAAAATTGTTTACCCTTGACAAATATAGTCATGGTATTAGATACACTCCCATAATTATATCGAATAAAAGGCATATAATTGGAACTCTTTTTATACTCCTAGTATGATATCTAGTTTCTCACTTTCCTTGGTGAATTTATATAATAATTCTTTGAGAGAATTGACCTCCATTTTTATTTTCTCATCCTTATACTTCAAAGCATCAAGGTTATGATTTTTGAGAATGGTCACATCTTAGATGCTTTGATGCTATGCAATTTACTCTTTATCTTTTCATTTTCACTTGTGCATGCATCTAAATGCTTGTAAGCCTCTTTAATTTTGGAAGATACTTTCTCCATTTTCATAATCATACAATTAATACTTTTAACTAGTTCATCATATGACAATTCAATATTACTATTACTATTACAAGATCTAAAGTTACAGAGTACCTTATCATTATCACTAGTTGTGAAGAATATGTGAGGTACTTATCCTTCTGAATACTGACTTTTGGAATCATTTTTGTCATCTCAAAGAAATTGATGTTAATTAATTCATATTAAGTGGCAATTTTACCTCCCTTGAAATCCTTTCTCTTGGAGAACTTATTTCTCCCTGAAAACTTCTTGAGTCTCTTAGTGATAAGAGCAATGTTTTGCTCTTTGGTTCCACTAGAGGGTGTCTCTTCCTTTGCACTTAGCTCCTCTTATAAAGCCTTAAATGCTAATTTCTTCCTTTTATAAGCCATTTATTCTTGTTACATTTCCTTAAGTTTCATCTTATAGCTGAGAAAAGTTATAATGAGCTCCTCCATTAGTAGAAAAATTAAGCAATTGACATAATGGATTGTTATCACCTTAGCTTTTTAAGTCTTTAGAAGTGACCTAGGAAAATTTCTCACAACATTGTTATATGTTTTTTCCTATGGATTTATGAAATTGATAATGTTAATAAATCTAGTATACATGCTAAAAATGTTTTCATCATGTTTCATTTAAAACAATTGATATTTGATATATTAGCTTGCATACTTTGCTTTCCTTGACTTGATTTGTGCCCTCATGTGTAACTTCTAATGTATTCCAATACTACAAGTTATTTCACACATAGAGACTATTAAATTTAGATTTTCCCTTTGCATAAAATAAAATGTGAATAGCCTTATAGATCTCATTCTTCCTTTTTTACTTTTCTATTATCAAAGATCTTAGTGAGAACTAATGGACCATTAGAAAAAATTTCTCCTAAGTTAACTCTTTCGACCATTAAGAAGAGGTTCTAATTTTTCAATAAAGATAATCATTTCCAGTAAGGAAATGAGCCTTACCAATAGTTTGACCATATTATTTAGGTAAAGATGTAGATTCAATTAGATATTCCATAAAAATCTTTTCTTAATAATTTCTTTTGAAATAATAATAAAAAATATCATCTGTAATTCTATTTTTTAGTCTCTAATGATATCTAAAAGAAATGATGAATTGTGTGCTAGTGAACTTAAAAACCTTTTGAAACTTAAATAGGAAACTTTTCAATTTCAAATGGAATGATGAAATGAAATGATAATTTAGTAAAGCTTAATCAAATAAATAAGAATAAAGTAAAGAGTCTAGAGAAAAGTAGATACAAACTAATTTTATAGTGGTTCGATAAATAATCCTTACCAATGTGCACTCATTAATTCTCTCTTAGGATTCTAAACCCTTCTTTAATCAAGGTTAAAAGGAACCTCCTTATGATAAGTAGTAATAATAAGTAGTAACAATGATGTTATTTAATTAATGATACATAGGTAGTAAAATATGCCATATTGGGCAACTAATGTATCAGAACCTATTGATATGAACTCATAATGCATGTAATTTTATCTTTCTAAACAATATAGATGGAGTACTCAAAAATATTGATTGACTAATATGCTATACTAGTCGAGCAATTTATTGGTGAATATGGACTCAATACATATTTTTGTTAACTTTTAAGGGACAATAATCGATTACACGTAAATATTGATAAACCAATATGCTAAAAAATAATACATTGGTCAACCACTAACCTAGGTCTATAAACATGTTTCCAAAGAATTTTCAAGTTATTTAAATTATAAAACTCATTTTCTTGATAACAATTTGACTTAAATACTTCACAAAGTAATCTTAATAGAATACTTTAAGGATTAAGAGAGTTTTTTTGAAATCATAATTTTAATTGCTCTTAATAATTAAAAAATTATGCATCAAGTTCAAAATATGATATGCTTATATGCGAAGTGCCTATGAAGCATCGAAGTAACCAAGTATAAGATATAACAAAAAAAGAATTTATAAACTTGTTATACCTTAATCTTCTTTAGTCTTGGTTTTATCTTTCACTTGAATGGATATAAAGTTTATGGACTTTTCTCTATAGCCGCTATAAGGTGTCTCATGATTTTAATTCGTATCACTTTCTTGTTATGACATTAAAAAAATATCATTATTAATTGCTATATTTTATTATCACCAAAACATATATTAAAACCTCCCTAATTTAAGAATTTCATTTTAAACAAATGAAAAATAATGTGTGAGTTTACAAATGTAGACATTTGCCCAAAATTTATGAGAACAAATATTTTCACGCCTATAGTGAGATAGATATGTAAAATAATCTAAGGAGTGAAAAGTGAAAATACATAATCTAACTTAGGGGTGAAAAGGTAAAAATTTTAAAGGTCAATTTTTTTTGGGTAAAATTTAAGTTCATATATAACAATCCTACTGTCTTTAGTTTTCATAACACAGAGAGCTTTAGATAGGGATTGCTAAGAACTATGTAGATCAGAGTTGCATATAAGAGATTAGAGTATAGAGTGATAAGGATACTTGACTAGGATATGTTTGAATGATTCAAACATTATCCTATAAGATTTAGTTTGTTATTAGTTTGTTGTTTACGTAATCAAACTTCTGTTGTAACAGATCCTGGAGATTAAGATCTTCAGTTCAGATTTCTCTGTATTTATTCAGCTCTTTTATTTCATCGACACACGATACAAAATCAATACATTCATTTCTGATAACAACTGAATCTCTTTATGGTATCAGAGCCGAACGCTTAAAGGCACTTATTATTATTTTTTCATCTTTCATTCATGGCACCAGATGCAATGCCAATCGTTGATGGAAATTCCAGCGTAGTCGCACTAAATATGCAATTCGGAGTGAAGCTAACAGGTTCTAACTTTCCTGCCTAGAAAGTCCAGCTCTCATCACTGCTCATCGGTTATGATTTGATGGGTTATGTAGATGGCAGCCTTCCTTGTCCACCTGAAACCAATCCCGCTTATAAGCATTGGATACGGCAAGACAAACTCATCCTTCATGCAATAACAGCCTCTGTTGATGAAACGATCATCAACACACTGGGCTCGATGATCTCTTCCTCCCAAGCCTGGGCGTTTTTAAACAAGATGTATGCCAATCGATCTAAGACTCGTATCATGTCATTAAAAGAGCAACTCACCACTGCTACCAAAGGAGATTTATCAATGACTCAATATCTACAACGCATAAAAGGAATAGCGGATGAATTGGCGGTAATAAACGGCCCAATTGACGATGAAGATTTGGTTATTCACACCTTAAATGGTCTATCACCAGAATATAAAGAAATCTGTGCAGCTATTCGCACTAGAGACACTGTCATTTCCTTTGACGAATTATTTGATAAGCTTGTTGATCATGAAGGGTATCTATCCAGGCAAGGACGGCTTCACGGTTCTTCCATTCTCACCGCCAATGCAGCTGCTAGAGTCTGGAATGGCTCGCAACAACATCCGTCCAGACAACACCTTCATTCACAACACCATCGAACTGGACAAGGACTACCACAGTATGCTGCTCCAAATCATAGTTATCGAATCGTGGTGTGCCAATTTTGTGAAAAGTCGGGACATACTGCCAAGGTCTGCCGGACGCTTCAGAGGAAACGTGGGGGACAACAACACCAATATGGGACTGGCCGTTATTCTGGTTTGCAGACTCCACAGGCACATTTTGGAGCTTCTGGACAGTGGACGTTCATGCCTGGATCCGGCACTGGTGGCCTGCCGCTAGACTCTGTCGCTGCTTCCTCTGGCCCGTCATTCCTTGTCCACGGCACTGGCACTCCAGGGAACTCAGGGACAGTCTCTGCTCCTGCTGCCTACTGCACCAATCCACCAAGAATAGATCAAGGACAGCAGTGGATCCTTGACTCTGGAGCCTCGCACCACGTCACAAACGAGCTACAAAACCTGACTCTCGGCTCTCCGTACATGGGTAATGATCAACTTCAGATAGGTGATGGTCACAATCTCCAAATATCAAACACGAGTAGTTTTTGTCTCCCTACTTCCACAAAAGCATTCACTTTTCAAGATGTACTTCATGTTCCTAATATTAGCCGTAACTTAATTTCTATCAAACGTTTGTGTACTCAAAATAAAGTCTCAGTGGAACTATTTCCTAATGCTTTTCAGGTGAAGGATTTACAGACGCGGGCAGTACTTCTTTCGGGAACTTGTCACGGTGACTTATACAACCTTCATCTTCCATCAACACAACCTTCTGTTTTTCTTTCCAGTATTCCTCGTCATGATATTCTTCATCATACTCTTGGACATCCTTCCAACAAAATCTTCAAGGTACTTCAGTCACATCAGCAACTCAAGAGCAGTCCACCAAGGTCATCAGCTTGTATTTCGTGTGAATGCTCAAAGAGTCACAAACTACCCTTCTTTAGTCAGCGTCTTTCTAGTTCACGACCACTGGAGCTAGTTTTCTCGGATGTATGGGGACCAACACCTGTCACCTCCTCAGATGGTTTTAAGTATTATGTTGTTTTTATTGACCATTTCTCTAAATATATTTGGCTTTATCCTCTACAAAATAAATCTGATGTTCTTTCCATTTTTCAACAATTTAAATCTGTTGTCGAAAACTTCTTTGGCTTGAAAATTATGTCCCTGTACACTGATAATGGTGGCTAGTTTATTAAGCTGCGATCTTTTCTGTCCCAACATGGCATATCCCATTTCACCACACCACCCCACACCCCTGAACTGAATGGTACCTCTGAACGCAAACGCCGTCACATTATTGAGACTGCTCGTTCTCTCCTTCATTTTAGTAATCTTCCCACAACTTTCTGGTCATTTGCGGTCTGTACTGCAGTGTATTTAATCAACCGAATGCCTACTCCTCTTCTTCAAATGCTAACTCCTTACGAGGTCCTACACCAAAAACCACCCACATATCACCATATGCATTCTTTTGGATGCTTATGCTTTCCTTGGCTCCGACCATATGTTACTCATAAACTTCAACCTCGCTCTATCCCCTGCGTTTTTCTCGGTTACTCACTTTCTCAATTTGCCTACTTTTGTCTTGACCCTAAAACCAACAAAGTCTACACATCCAGACATGTAAAATTTGTTGATGATAATTTCCTATACTCCTCCTTATCCTCCACTGTCTCGCCTTCACCACCTCCGTCACTTCCCTTTCCGTCTCCACCTCATCATATTATTCCCATAAGTTCCGTGACAATGCTGCCACTTGCAGATGTACTACCGCCATCTAATCATTCTTTACCACCAGACCCACCTGCACCAACATCTTTGCCTACCTATAATAATGCCTCAAACACTAACCCACCACCTCCACGCATACATCCGATGCGTACTCGAGCTCAAAATAACATTTTCAAACCAAAAATATTCATTGCTACCAAATACCCACTACCTGTTACAGATGAACCCAGGACTATCACCGAAGCTTTACGTTCTCCACATTGGAGGGCTTCAGCATCTGAAGAATACAATACTCTTGTCCACAATGACACTTGGGATCTGGTTCCCGCTTCGGAAGCACGGAACGTGGTTGGATGTATGTGGATTTTTCGCACAAAATGCAAATCTGATGGTTCAGCTGATCGATACAAGTCTAGGCTGGTAGCAAAGGGTTACAGTCAATGTCCTGGGGTTGATTTTCATGAAACATTCTCACCAGTAATTAAACATCCCACAATAAAGGTTGTCCTCACTGTGGCGTTGTCACAAGGTTGGTCTCTACATCAAATGGATGTCAACAATGCCTTTCTTCAGGCTCATCTCGAAGAAACAGTCTACATGAAACAACCTCCCGGCTTTGTTCATCCGGATCACCCATCTCATGTTTGCAAACTGAAGAAGGCTATCTATGGGTTGAGACAAGCCCCACGAGCATGGTACAATGAACTTCGGGGATTTTTAGTTCAGTATGGGTTCCAAACCAGTGCTAGTGATTCATCTTTATTTGTTTATCATCATCACCAAGTCACCATGTACTTTCTTGTCTACGTCGATGACCTCCTTCTCACAGGGAACTCCACAGCTCATCTATGACAATTTATGAATGCCATTTCCACTAGATTTTTGTTAAAAAATCTGGGCACACCAAGCTACTTTTTGGGGATTGAAAATTTTCAAAATAACAAAGGTCTTTTTTTGTCTCAGCAAAGATACATCCACGATCTTCTTCACAAGTTTACCATGGCTGATGCAAAACCATGTGCTACTCCACTCTGCACATCCACTGTTTTGAAGCTAGATGATGGTACTGCTAGTGTTGATGGAACACTTTATCGTAGCATTTTGGGGGCCCTTCAGTATGTTACCATTACTCGCCCTGACCTCTCTTATTCAGTCAACAAATTATCTCAGTTCATGCATAGACCTTCCATCACTCACTTTAAACAACTGAAACGGACTCTACGGTATTTGAAACATACTCATGCATATGGTCTTCAGCTATGTGTTTCACAACGTCTTTCATTAAGTGCGTATAGTGATGCTGATTGGGGAGGCGACATTGACTCAAAAACGTCCACCTCCGCCTATGTTATCTATCTGGGAACCAATCCCATTTCCTGGTATTTTAAGCGTCAGCGAACAGTAGCTCGCTCTTCCACAGAAGCAGAGTATCGAGCGGTTGCAAACACTGCTGCAGAAATTATGTGGCTTCGCAATTTACTTACCGAGCTTCATGTTCGTCTCCCAGACACACCAACCATTTACTGTGACAATTTAGGAGCTACCTATGTCTCTTCAAACCCAGTGTATCACTCACGGATGAAACATCTAGCACTTGACTATCACTTTGTTCGGGAACAAGTCCAGCAGGCACAGCTTCGAGTCTCTCACATCTCTACTCATGATCAGGTTGCGGATGCACTCACCAAACCTCTCTCTCGGTTCAAGTTTAAGGATTTTAGACATAAGATGAAGGTCTCTCAGAGACACCTCATCTTACGGGGGCATGATAAGGATACTTGACTAGGATATGTTTGAATGATTCA
Organism: Erythroxylum tenue; assembly: GCA_027568955.1. Lineage (NCBI taxonomy): Eukaryota > Viridiplantae > Streptophyta > Magnoliopsida > Malpighiales > Erythroxylaceae > Erythroxylum > Erythroxylum tenue. Next base: position 4,751 of record JAOSBM010148561.1, on the reverse strand, counting down.
AACATTATCCTATAAGATTTAGTTTGTTATTAGTTTGTTGTTTACTTAATCAAACTTCTGTTGTAACAGATCCTGGAGATTAAGATCTTCAGTTCAGATTTCTCTGTATTTATTCAGCTCTTGTATTTCATCGACACACGATACAAAATCATTACATTCATTTCTGATAATGACTGAATCTCTTTATAGAGACCCTTAAGTTGAGGTAATTAAGTTCTCCATTAAAAATTACGTCGGCAATTCGTAATTTTCTTTCCAAATTAGGGTTTTCAATGTATAAGTTGTTGAGACCTTGAGCTTTTTAGATTTTTTATAGTGTAGATAAACTTATTTAAAGACTTACAAAAGTTGAAGTATGCATAAAGAAAGCCAATGTAAAGGACTCTATCTTTATTCTAGTTTCTTTTTTAATTTCCTTCAAACATATTTTTTATAGTTTAAATATTATTTTTAATACATTATTAAATTAAACAAAATTACTTATATATACTAATTAATAATTCAATTATTAAACAAATTCATAATAAAAATAATAATTATTTTTTAACAATAATAATTTTAAAATTTTCAATTAAAGTATAAAGAGATGAATAAAAACCAAAATTTTGACAATTATAATTTATTAGTGAGATTAAACAAATTTAATATTTTTAAGGATACAAAGAGTAATTCATTTTTAACAATAATAATTTAATACAAAATTGTTAATTAAAATATAAAGAGATAAACAAAGAATATAAAATTTGAAAAATACAATTTATTAGTTATATTGTGTGAGAGACTTGAAAAGAAATACAATAAATTCATTTAAAAATAAAAAATATATGAATAGACTTTTAAAGCTGAAAAAGAATCAAAGAAAGAAGTATACCTTGTCTTGAAAAAGATGAAGCTTGTAAATAAAAGAAAAAATAATAAATTCATTGAAAAATGAAAATATATAAAAAGACTTTTAAAGCTAAAAAAGAATAAAAAAAAGAGGTATATCTTGTCTTGTGAAAGAGGAAGCTTGTAAATTGCCTAATCAATACATGAGTAGATTATCAAGAAAAACCAATAATAATAACATTTATTTTCTCTCTTTCTATGTTATTTATTTTTTCAAAATTTTGATTTTTCATTATTCAAGAAAACCATTAGAAAAACCGATCGTTAAGTATAAATCGGCTTGTTTTTTTTCTCATTAAAGAGTTATAAAAATAAATCGGATCGAAAATCAAGCTAATTCTTATTTATTCTAGTTAAATCGATCAAATCGTTCTAGTTTTTAAATCGTTGGATTATCGTAAAATGAGTATCAATATTTTGAAGTAGGTTAAGGTCTTCACACCAAATCCCATACATCATCTATGCAGCTTTTAGGTTAATTTTAGATTTGCGTTTTTAAAGAGATTAATTATCACACCAAATCTCATACATCATCTATGCAGCTTTTAGGTTAATTTTAGATTTGCGTTTTTAAAGAGATTAATTATCTTGATAATTAAGCTCTCTGTAACGCCTCTTTAGATACATTCTTCTTTTGAAGCTTTTGTTGGACCCTTTTGCTGAATCAAACTTAACTTTCTTTCTTTTCGACTTGTGGCTCGACCTTTTAATATCTACTCATCATCTAGTTCCGGTTTTGTTTAAAATAGCAACTACTTAAGTTCTTTTTGTTTTCTTTGATACTTTAAAGGATCTTTTGGCATTATTATGCTTATGCCTAGAGCAAAAGAAACTGTAGAGTTTTGCTAAAAGGAAACCCGTACCACGTGTAGTCTTTGACCTTGGCATAGAGTAAAACAAAACAGCAGACCTTATCACATAAATATGATTTGACGCAATTGATGCCTTTTACTTCCCATTTCAAGTACATAATTATTCATAATCACTTGACATTTTTTCCATGCTCACATCATACATCTTACGGATTGATTTAATCCCTACAGTCAACAAAATCATACTTCACCATATAATGACTTTCAGCGTTTCCTGCTTGACTATTAGCCAGTTTCTTGAATAATGAAACGTCCAATTCCAAACCTCCGTTGTTGCACCGATCCACAATCCTAGCAAGCACTTGCTTTCCAGTTGCAGGGTTCGTCACCTACATGCAGTGTAAACTTAACTAGTTAATAATTATATACTTTACTGCCCTTGACTGTGACATATTATTTATGAAGATTACATATTTTTCCCCATGTATAATTCGACCTTCTGCAGTCAATGTCCAAGACTTACCTTCAAGCACTTGCCACAGAAAGGTTGATCCTTGAGTCCATCCTGTGCACAAAATGAAGCCCACCCGTACTTCTGACGCCATGACAATGGCTTATTGGCATTCCATGTCTTGCAAAAGGCATTAGCAGCATTGAGGTCCCACCCTATTTTCTCTGGGTTGTAAAACTTTTTTGTGGCATTTACAAACCTTTTATCACTAGCTCCAGCGGTGGTCTCAGCCTCACAGTGGTGATGGCAGTGGTGGTGCCAGCCAACAATGACGGGCAACGCAAAAAGAAGCAATGATATGGCTAAACCAAATCTCTCCATTCTTTTTTTTTTTTCGCTTTCTCTGGCCACAGCTTTATGCGTTGATTTTTGTGCTCTATGTAGCCTAAATTTATAAGGAGCAGCTCAGGGTAGAGCATGCATAAAATTTACGGTAGAGAATATGTATATCTGAAAACAACTAACGTTTGACGATAATAAGAATCCATTTCCATAGCAATGTCCGGCAATTCAAAATATAAAATCATTTGGCTTTATATTGACGATTACATTTTTTATTTTTGTCTGTTCAGAATTATATTGAAATGTTGTAGTATTTATATATTCCATGATGTAGGACAAAGATAAGTAGATGTCTGTGTGAGAAATAGCTGTAAATTGGGGGACTTTTTCCCATTCTACTTTGTTAGTTATGGAGTTTATTTGCTCGAACGACTTGTATCCTGCTATCTATCACGACATCTTGTATTCATTTTCTTCTTCTTTTCCTTTCTCAAACAAAAGGTCCTGGGGACTTTTTCTTAATTTTTGTAAGCTCTTCACCTGGAGATGTTTATAAATTATGCATAATATACAACAATTCTTATTTAAATAGAATTTTATAATGATAACAAAATTGATGTTAAAACTTAGGGCCCGTTTGTTTTCATTTTTTTTGGCGTTTTTAGTTGTGGTTTTTATTAAAAAAGAAACCTTCTATTAAATCACGTTTGGTTAGATTTGTTGTATCATGGCGTTTTAAAAATTAAAAAAACTAAAACGAATTTACGAAAACAAGAAAATTACGTTTCCCTAATTTTTCACAACAGGTTTTCTTCTACTCTAAAACAGATTTTTCTCCTTACTGTGATTATGAAAATTATTTTTATAAAAAAATGGGAACGGATAATTTTAGCACAATGATAAGGTTTTAACTGTGTTATAAAAACCTTAAGAATTGAATATCTTATAAACTAAATTTTATACACATTATCGTTTATTAATAATATTAAGTGATAATTTTTATTTCGCAAAAAATATTAATGTTAAGAATTAGTTTATAGAAGTCATAGAATCAAGTTTTAATCAAATTTCATACAAACCATTAAAAGAGGTTTATACTTTATTTTGTTGCTTAAACATTAAATATTTATTTATTTTAATTTACTATCATTAATACGGATTTGTCATTATGCAATAATTGCACTCTATCACTTTTGTCTTTCACCCATATTCCCAATACCACGTATATAGTCTTCGCTAAGTTTCAAAAAATGAGTTAAAAAGAGGAATCGTATTTATTATAAAGCATATTTCTATTAAAAATAAATAGAATTTTAGATGATCAAAATTATAAAAGTTTTATAGTGATCTATATCTTTTGGTTTATTTTTTCCCCCTAATTTCATAAACTTTCTTAAAAATTTATTTATTTTTCCTCAAAATGAAAAACTAATTATATTTCAATTCACACATTATAAAGTAAGGTTCAACATATACATACAATAATTTATCAACTTAATTTGAAATTATAACATTTCAAACTAAAAACTTAGTTGATGGTTAAATTATAATCTTCGTAACAAAGAAATCAATATATTTTCATTCCTATTCCATTCATTACACTCTACAATCTCCCATAATTCAAAATAGCTGGCTATGAGAAAGATTTTCATCTTAATTCTCCAAACTTGCGTTGTCAAATTTTGTTACGAATGAAGATGAACCTTTTACAAAGCTTGATCAAGGTTAAATGGAAACTCACGAAGTGTACCCAAATGTGTCTAATTGCAACAATTTCAAAACTATGCAACTTAAAATATTCCTCTTTATGTATGTAACATTGACTTCCATTCCTATCTCCATCTCAGTCGAAGTCGAATTCGCATTCCAGGTCATCCTGTTCTCTATATGTAATGCACTTATACACTCTCTACTATCTCAATGCTCTTAGCAACTTGCTAATATGACTAAGGTACTTCGCCCAACTTGATTACATTATATTTGCTGCTTTAAAAACTAGTAATTCCTATTAGAGACACAAATTAGCAATTATAATGGCTAATTCTTAGGAATTTTCAAATAGCTAGTTACCTATCTTCAACAAGTAGGACAACCACTAATAGGGATGCCGGTTAGGTAGACACCTAGCCCCGAAGAGTGTCCCCTCCTTTGACTAACCTATGTATAGTGGTTGGGCCGGTAGTGTGAGGCCCAATCCTAGGCCCAGGAATCGACGGCCCATTAGAAGGTGACAGCTTCCCATGCACACGTAAAGACCT
>JAOSBM010148466.1:1518-12994 GCA_027568955.1 Erythroxylum tenue | reverse complement strand
GCCTCTCTCTGGTGGATCTACGCATCTGCATAGGCTCTTGCACCTTAGAAACCTCTTCCTCAATAGGAGTAGGTTCCCGTATTTGCATAGGCACAGTACCCAAGCCTTCATCCACCGGAACCTACTGTATAAGAGGTTGTGGATACACAGTAATTGTAGTATCCGTCCTACTATTTACTGGAGGGTGCGAAGATCCTCCTTCATCGTAGACATCGTGTTCCAGAAACTTTGTCGTTTGTGACTCCACTATTCTGGCTCCTCCTTCTCTACAGAAAAATCTGTAACCCTTAGAGTGGTTAGGATAACTAACTAGATAGCAACGAGTCGAATTACGTTGCAATTTACTTTCATGTGGATTATACAATCTTACCTTAGCAGGGCAGCCCCACACACGAAAGTATGCAAGACTTGGTTTCCTTCCAACCTAAAGTTTAAAAGGTGTCTTTGAAACTGACTTACTCGGGACTCTGTTCAAAATGTATAATAATGTCTTAATGGCTTAACCCCAAAGGTATTCGGGTAGGTTAGTCCTGCTCTGCATTGATGTCAACATGTCCTTTAGGATGCGATTACGCCTTTCGGCCACACCATTTTGCTCAGGACTACCTGGCATAGTGAACTGAGCCACTATTCCAACTGATTCTAAATATTTGGCAAACAGACCTTTTTCTTGTCCTGCAACTCCATGTTTGCCATAATATTCCCCTCCTCTAACAGATCTGACATTCTTTATTAATTTTTCCAACTGGTTCACAGCTTCAGTCTTAAAGATCTTGAACTTATCAAGAACTTCAGACTTCTCTTTAAGCAAGAACACATAACCATGACAGGAATAATCATCTATAAATGTCAGGAAGTACCTAGCATTTCATAACGTAACTGTATAAGGACCACTGACATCTGTATGTATGAGGTCCAATAAACCAAAAGCACGAGTTGACCCTTTCCTCTTTATTTTGCTTAACTTACCCCTACAACAATTGACACATGTCTCCAGATCACTGAAGTCCAGAGTTGAGAGAATGTTATCCTTTATCAATCTCTCAACCCTCTCCCTGGAAATGTGGCCAAGACGTTTATGCCACAACATGTACGATGTTTCCTTTATAAGGGTTCTCTTTCGAGTAACAGGTTCAACAACATATGAAGAGGAATACATTTCATTAGAAGCAAGACACATTATAAGAAGGCTGTACCAATATGTTTTGTATTGATAGAAATATTTACAACTGTATTATCAAAAACAAAACGAAAACCTTCTTTATCCAAAACTGATATAGAGATCAGATTCTGTCTAAAAGATGGTATATAAAACGTGTCTCGTAAAACCAGTATAAACCCTATATCAAGGTTTAACCCCACATCTCTTACGAATAAAACGTCTACCTCTTCATTATTGTCGACCATCAGCTTCTCCTCCTCCTTGATTGGCCTTCTTCTGGATCGAAATCCTTGCATTGTGGAAGCAACATGGTTAGAAGCCCCACTATCTAACCACCAAGAACTTGATGTGGTTATATCAACATTGGATTCATGAATCATGTGAGCCGAGGAGTTACCTAACAGATCCTGCTTGACCAATCGCAACTTGTACTTCTGGCAATCAGACTTCCTATTATTGGGCCCCATTTTTGAAGCCCAATAATCGTTCCAAATATCATAAACATAAGACGTGTGCGTATTTCCTATAGGGTTATCTCCATGGAATCTCTTTAACCAACATCGGTTCATCTTCATTCTCATAACATCCCAAAAATTTCCTCACAATATATTCAATGGTGTGCCCACACAATTCAGTCACATACTCAAACTTATTTCTCCTATTTGTGAACATAATTTGGAAATCTTTAAATCTGAATTTCAATTTTACTTCTTCAAAGAAATCATAGCTCTAAGTCTCTAGTTTCTTTTGAATGAAGAACCATCGTAATCGGAGCTCTATAGATCAAGATATGCTTAAAAACCCAAAGTATATTCATAACCTAGTTATGCTCTTCCAACTGATCCCTCATTTTCTCTGATGCAAATTTTTTTAAAACAACTCTAAAAGATACAAATTTTCATGTAGAGTTGGATACATGTCTTAGGAAACCATTTCTTCAAGAATCACTTCATTTCGAGGTCGGATGAGGAAGTTATGATCAAAAGAGTCCAACATGTTTATACCATCAATAAATTTGTACCTATCCTGGCGCGATTACCATAACTTTTTCTAAAAATGTCGAATTGCTTTCATATTTGGAGCATTAGAAAGAAGACTTCCAGAACTAAAACTTTTAAGAAGACCACAAAGCAAGATTATGCCTCAAAAAAGGTCAAACATTGCAATTTTATGAAGCTATCCGTGAATGTCCGTTTAACGGACTTCCATGTCCGTTTAACGGACATGTATCGGGTTTCAGCGTCCATTTGGCCCGAGAAAGTCGATGTCTGTTAAACGGACATTGACTAGCCTTGGGGTGTTTTTACACCCGAGAAGGTCCATTAAACGGACCTAATGTCCATCTAACGGACATAGGGGTTCCCCAAACCCCTCCAAAGCCCCTCAATGCTTCCTACATCCAATCTAACATTATATTCACTCAATATCTCCCCAAATTCAACTCTTCAAGTGCAATTACACTCCCTAAACGTTCAATTACCCCTTTGAATTCATTAAACTCCCAAATCTCAACTCAAATAGCTCATAGGATACACAAACTCTCATCATTCCCTATAGCTGTCACATTCATACCTCCTATGTAGCATCATCACTTATAATGCTTATATCTCTCAACTCCGACACCCAAATTTTTCAAACTTTATAGCGTTAGAAAGCTAAGAGAATGAACTACAACTTTCATGAAGATCACTTTGTCTAATTCATCCTATATTAATCCATATTTTCCCATGAAGTTTGTACACAATTTCTACACTTATGAACTTGCAAAATGCAATATCTATTCCCTTCAATTCAACCCCTAAATACTTTTCGTTAACTCTTGAATCTCACCATAATTGATTCATCCCATAAAACCTTTTACTCCTTCAATAAGACATTATCTTACTTTCATTTACAATCTTATTTCCTACATGTATGCATGACATGCATGTCAATTAATGCAATCAATCAATTCACAATGCAAACAAATAGTCACATAGCATAACAATTATGCATTCTAAGCCTAGGAACCCAAAAGCCTAAGCATTGATACTACAAGATGTTGGGCCCCATTTTCAAAGCCCAACAATCGTTCTAAATATCATAAACATAAGACGTGAGCATATTTCCGATAGGGTTATCTCCATGAAATCTCTTTAACCTTCGTCGGTTCATCTTCATTCTCATAACATCCCAAAAATTTCCTCACAATATGTTCAATGGTGTGCCCACACAATTCAGTCACATACTCAAACTTATTTCTCCTATTTGTGAACATAATTTGGAAATCTTCAAATCTGAATTTCAATTTGACTTCTTCAAAGAAATCATAGCTCTAATCTCTAGTTTCTTTTGAATCAAGAACCATCGTAATCGGAGCTCTATAACTCAAGATATGCTTAAAAACCCAAAGTATATTCATAACCTAGTTATGCTCTTCCAACTGATCCCTCATTTTCTCTAATGCAAACTTTTTCAAAACAACTATAAAAGATACAAATTTTCATGTAGAGATAGATACATGTCTTAGGAAACCATTTCTTTAAGAATCACTTCATTTCGAGGTCGGATGAGGAAGTAATGACCAAAAGAGTCCAACATGTTTATACCATCAATCAATTTGTAACTATCTTGGCTCGATTGCCATAACTTTTTCTACAAATGTCTGATTGCTTTCTTTTTTGCACCATTAGAAAGAAGACTTCCAGATCTAAAACTTTTATGAAGACCACAAAGCGAGATTCCGCCTCGAAAAGGGTCAAACATCGCGAATTTATGAGCTGTCTGTGAATGTCCGTTTAACAGACATGTATCGGGTTTCAGCGCCCATTTGACCCGAGAAAGTCCATTTAATAGACATCCATGTCCTTTAAACGGACATTGACTGGCCTTGGGGTGTTTTAACACCCGAGAAGGTCCGTTAAACGGACCTAATGTCTATCTAACGGACATAGGGGTTCCCCAAACCCCTCTAAAGCCCCTCCAGTGCTTCCTACATCCAATCTAACATCATATTCACTCAATATCTCCCCAAATTCAACTCTTCAAGTGCAATAACACTCCCTAAACGTTCAATTACCCCTTTGAATGCATTAAACTCCCAAATCTCAACTCAAATAGCTCATAGGATACACAAACTCTCATCATTCCCCATAGCTGTCACATTCATACCTCCTATGCAGCATCATCACTTATAATGCTTATATCTCTCAACTCCGATACCCAAAATTTTCAAACTTTATAGCGTTAGAAAGCTAAGAGGATGAAATACAACTTTCATGAAGATCACTTTGTCTAATTTAGCCTATATTAATCCAAATTTTCCCATGAAGTTTGTACACCTATGAACTTGCAAAATGCAATATCTATGCAAATCAATTCAACCCCTAAATAGTTTTCGTTAACTCTTGAATCTCACCATAACTGATTCATCCTATAAAACCTTTTTAACATTTTATTCTAAAACAAACACGAATTTGCAATCTTAACAAAGAAGCCTATGCATACACACAATCCGCTTTCACTATCATCATACTCAACCTTTAAAAATGACATCATCATACACAAAATGAAATCCTCAAATTCACATTCTCATTACTAAGCAAAGTATATATTCGAATAAACATTATTTACATATCAATATACACATCACAAACTTAAAACAAATACAAGTGGATACTCAATGTTCAGCATGCTTAATAAGCTATACAAAATGTTCGAACTAGCTTACTACAAAAGCTAACTATCTCGAAGTTGTCCAATTGCCTTGCAAGGATCGCTAATCTTCTCGTTCTGCACCTGAGGAGGGAAAATGTTGAGCTACACAGCTCAGTGGCTAATATATTTATATCTATTGGCGATGATCCATACAATCAAACATATATATATAAGCATTAATATAGGCATACACTTCGCAATGAAAGTTCAACACTTACAATTTCAATTCACATTTCATAATTCAAAACATCATCACATATGACATGTTGGATGGAATTCACTTCAAAGCATAGCTTAGCACGTCAAAATGCAAATGCACACATAATTGGCTCGAGGGTTCCATGGAACAAAACGGAGAAATCGAAGTTTACACCGTGAACAAAACGAGTCCATTTTTCAGATCTCGTGGGCCACAAACGAGCAGTCGGGAGAAGACTTTACGTCAACGTGCACGTAACTACGAAACGGTTCCTCTCTCGCCCAAACACAATCAATCATTCACAATTTCATATTCTTATACTTTTCTTCTTTCCATTTTATTAAAATGCCATAATACAAGGCATATAATAATCTTGCTCATATTCAATTCAACATGTCATAACCTTTTTCAAGGTATAACATGGTCATAATTCATCATACAAAAGCCATTTGTCTTTCATGGCATGACATGATAATGAATCATCATATATTTTTCATACAATCACAACAATTCAATTTCACAAAATCTAAGCATAAACATACAAATAGGGCATTTGCCCATCACACAACAACCATAAAGATATTACCCACCTTATTTCGCTTGAAAAATCCAAACTCAATTGTATCCTTCCTCTTGCTCGTGGTTAGGATTTTCTTGATTTCCTAAAACAACCAATTTTTCCGTTAATTCCAATCCAATTGGAAATTTCCCAAATTTCCATAATCACAACAAAATGAAGTTAATCCTAATCAAGCTCCAATTTAACCTACCCATAGTTCATATAGGTTAGAAAACTACAAACCTAGCTTAGAAACCCAAAAATCAAACGGGTTCTCTTAAATCTTCTTCTTCTACACAAACCCCTTTCTTTCTCTAGAACTTCTTCATTCACAAACCACAAAAACCCCATTTGTTTCTACTAAAGCAAGAAAAAGATGATGAACTTACTTTGGAAAGCTTGATTCTTCTTCTTTCCATGAAATTTTCCTCCTTTTTCCCTCACTTTTTTCGATTTTTCTTCTCCTTCTCTTCTCTTTTCACATTTTCTCTCCCTTCTCTTTTGTTTTTAACGATACCTTCTCTCTTCTTCTTCTTATTTCACGTTTTTGCCTTCTTCAAGACCACGATTTAATTTTCTTTCCCTATTTTGCCCTTCATTTATCTTGTCCTTCCCATTATGCCCTCCTTTTGTCTTTAAAACTAACATCTTATACTTCTAACTTCTTAACTAATTAGCATGGACAAATTGAGGGAATTTGATAACACTTCCTTCTAGAAAAATGTTCCTCATTGTCTTAATTTTCTAATAACACCAAAATCATTCAATTTGGTTTGGAAATCTGAAAGTTATAATCCAAACATTTCCGAACTGTTCTTATATTAAAACAACATTCTATGCTCAATTTTCATCCAAAAATTGAAATTCTTAAAGACTGAATTAGAACTCGATTTCATCAGATAATTTGTATCCCTATTTCTCTAGTTTAATCCAAATCAAGAATCATCTCATTTCGATAACTAAAGAAAAAGTTATGGCTGAAACATCAAAGCATACTCAGTAAATATGTTTCAACTACATTTTCCAACTTTTAACTTCCAACATTTCACATATAATAGTTATAACTTCCAAGAAAAGTTTAAGGTCCAACAGTTCTCCCCCTTAAAGAATTTCGTCCTCGAAATTCTTACCTAAGTAATCAAATAGATGGAGGTAATGCTATCTTATGTTTTCCTCATTCTCCTAAGTAACTTATTCACTCGAATAATTTCTTCCAAATGATCATAGTCAATAGACTCACTCGATCTTCCAATCACTCATTTAGTCATTCGCTTTCTTAACTAATTCCTCAATACGCTTCATATTATTCACAATTTTCCACTTCTTGCATCGATAATACCAATATCATATCATATCGATATTTCTTAGCATACTCACATATAACACATTATTAACCTGAGACATCTTGTTAATAATGCTAATTCATAAGCTTGGGCCAATACAATTCAAGCTTAGGTGCTTCTTTATCCAAACCTGAGCACATCTTGCACACAATCTAAGCACACCTTGGGAACGTGATACTCTTAGAACATTTCATCCTTTACTTCATGTTTCAAATCTCTATAGTTTTAGTACACTTAACTCTTATGTCTATCTCTCTGTATTCGATACCTTTGGTTTTAACCCATCTAATTCATTCATTTAATTCCCAATACTAGTCAATTTCACTTATCAATAACATTTCCAATCAATTATGGCCTTCAACCATCTTTGGCCCTATTCATCCAAATAAAGAAACGGATGACTCTTTTTATCGTATAACGCTCCATACAATTTTCTAATGACATCACTGCGATAATGGTTGTTATGCTTAAAGTCAATCGAAGTCGTACATTGATCTTATATTCCTATGAACTCTAAAAATATAAGCGTTAAACATCTCTAGTAATTTCTTTTCTCAATCATCTTTATTGGTATACATATATCTCATTTCGATCACAAAGCATCATTTTCCAATTCGAACTCGAAATTCATATCCATTTTCAATTCCTTAACAAGATTCTTAATTTTTCAATTCGACCCATTTCTCGTAGCTAACCATATGTAAACTAATTTTACGCAATTAATCATGCAAAAAAACTGAAAAATGAATAAAAAATGAAGAAAACTATAAAGAATGGAAACTAAAAAACCTTCGTTTTTTGTCAACTCGATCACGTAACCGCTCTGATACCACGTGTAACTCGTAGCACAGGCCTATTACGTACCCAGGATCATACATGAAAGGGTAAAATTGAAGGAATTGTGAAATACCTATTTTCGAGTCCATTCTGACTTCCGAAGAAGTTTTTGACATCCAAACAAGCTCTGATTCTCCCGGGCCTGTTGGGAAAGTTGTTCACCGTCGTTCGGTCAAGGCCTTTCTACAGTTGGCTTAATCACAAGCTCTCTTAACGGGTCAGAGAACTTTATGCTCGTGAGTCACTGAGTAACTGCAGGAGACCTTAACCTTTATATAGCTTCCATATCGAGCTTCTCTATCACAAGGCTGATATGGACAGGGTCCACACTGAAAGTGATCCATTTTCCTCCCGAACTTCGACCCATTAATTTAGATCATTTATTGGGCCACTTTATTACCCTTATCTGGATTGAATTACGTAACTTAACCGGTAATTTATTGAAAATCAAAATTACAATTAATAACTATCCATTTACAAGGAGAAGGACAAAAATGCCTTTAACCTTCAGGGCAAAAATATCCAACATCAAAATCTTTGTATTACCTTTTGGCATTTCCTTTTTTTTGGTTCTACACTTGATTACTAACCACAGAACAATCGTAACCCTTGCAAGATTATGCTCAAACTATACAAGTTTGTAACAAGTTACCTTTTGCATTGGATTTCTAAAAATTCTTTGGCAAGATTTACTGGTGAATTATTTAGATGGATGCCTCATCCATTCCATGTATTCCTCCCTACTTGAGTTTGGTTTATAATTGGTAAGTTTTCTACTATTCTGAAGACACGTATGAAGTTACAAGACCAATCGTTCCCCCAGGATTCTGTATTTAACATTAAATTGGTCTAATAATAAAATTGCCTTAGTCTACGTATGTGTAACTTGTAGATAGGGCCTACCTCACACTAGTTTCCATATCAAAACCGAGAAGAATTCCCATTCCTAATCGTACGTTTTATCTCTGGTGCACATTTTGTGTATCAGGTTCATAAGTTGTCATTATCTTGGAGCAGCTTATTTTAGATTTCACAATTAAAAAACTTTCTTCTTTTAAGAAATATAACTGAACCTATCTAACCCAAAAGGCTACTTTATCCTTGAAAATTATGTAAATTCTCGTTTTCATGATCACATTGCCAATTATTCTAATTGAAATATTTTAAAGTCCTTTAGCTTTAGGCGAGCTAACTTCAATCTACTAGACTTTGGCTCGTAAAGAGTTTGAATACTTTTGACTAGGATATTAAATGAGACATTGGTGATACATAGTTCAATCCACTGTATGAACACCTTAGTGAAATTAAAAGCCTTCAGTACATTGAGAATGAAACCCCAATCTATTGACTCATAGGCTTTTCGGAAGTCAACTTTTAGGTACAATTCTTACTACTTCTCTTCCTAGAGAAGTTTTTAGTAATTCCTGCACTAAATGAATGTTGTCACTAGCCAACCTCCCCAGTATATAAGCACCTTGCTGCTGACCTATAAGGTTAGGTAAAGTTAGCTTGAGTCTCTTAGCTATAACCCTAGCAATGATTTTGTAGACTTTGTTGCAAAAGGCAATAGGTCTATAATGTTTGATAGATCTTTGTTCTCTACCTTTAGGCACCAAGGATATAAATGTATTATCGATCTCTTTTAGCAACTTCCTCTCTCTGAAGAATATTTCAATAGCTTCCATAATAGTTTCTCTAACTAGATTCTATATTTTTTAAAAGAAAAAGACTGTCATTGTAACATCTCGTTATCCCATGTTAAGGGTTAGACGCTAGAATAGTGTATATGAGAGTTTATTGAGAAGTTAGAAAGTGCATTTCATGCTCATACATAATATAGCATACACACATATGTTTATTACTCATTGCATACTTTAAAATGATTATATATGTATTCATTGACAGTTTCATAATTGATTTATAAATATGATTATATTGAGAATTGTGGTTTATATGTGTTGAAAATTGATTTAGAGAGTGTACTTACTTATTTAGATTTTTTGTGAAATTTAGGAAAATTTTGAAATTTTGGGTATTTCTAGACTAGGAAAAATGCCAAGTGGCAAGACAATTAATAAATTCAATTTATAAATATGGTAGTAGAAATAAGAGTCAAATAACAGTAGAAAATTTTATAAATAACTTTGGGATTTATTGACAAGTGTCATTGAAAATTGGGAGACAATTGGAGTTTATTGGACTAGTTTAATAAGAGAACCTAGTTTAAACTTATAGAAATTGAACATGTGGCAAGTGACAAGTGACAAGTGTCACTTGCCAAGCCTAGTCTTTATTCCACTATTATACTTGAAAGACCTAGTTAATTGTTTTGTTCTTACTTTCTTCTTCCTCTTCATAGCTTTTTTCTTTAAGCTCCTTCACTTTCATGAATTTTCTCACCGACCTTCATCAACATCGAACTTTGCTCTCACCTTTCACTTGCTACTTTCATTTTGTTATCTTCTTCACTGTCACTAAAATACCTAACCCTGCAATCTTTGACTATTGATGATCGTGTGATATTGGAAAGTTAAGGTTCATATGATTTTGAAGAGTTTGGAGTTTTAATAAGTATCGTATGATTCTTCATGATAAATAAAATGAAACATGCATCAAGATGAAAAATCTGCAATTTCTTAAAATTTGCAGAACATCGCTTGTTACGATCGAGCAGAAGCATGATTGTTACAGAGAGGAACCCTCAGAGGAGTTGTACGATCGTGCACAAGCACGATTCTGACAGACAGGGACCTTCAGCACGATTGTGACAGAGAGGAACCCTCAGTGGACTTAAACGATCATGCAGAAGTACGATCATGACAAGAAAGGATTATCTAGGAGTTACACAATCGTTCTTAAATTAGGAGTTGCACGATCGTGCACGATTGTGACAATGAGGAACCAACTAGAAGTGTACGATCGTGACAATGAGAGTGAAATGCCTTTTGACAGATTTCGACACCCTTCACTACTTTGACCATAACGTCTTCTCAGAACCTCCGATTGATTTGAAATTTGAACCACAAACTATTCACACATTGCCTTTCCTCTCCACTAAATTTCATGGTCATCTGAATTCATTAGTAAAGGATTGATAATGATTGATTGATGAGTTTAGGATGAAAATGATGAAGTGTGCTGGAATTTCTTAAATATAGTGTTTTCACTAAACAGATATTTGTATTTTAGCCATAACTTGATCTATACATATCCAAATGGAGGGATTTTAAGTTTAGATTAAACTAGAGACATATGGCTACAAATTTCATGAAGGAGTACTAATGTAGTTTGAATACATTGTGAAGTATTTTATGTATAACTTGCAGAATACTGAACCAAATTATGATAAATTGGTATCATTAGAAACGTAAGAAATATGGCACATTTGTTTAGAAGAAGGTGATACCTAAATACATAATTTTCGTTGTCTTAATGGCCTTGCAAAATTGACCCAAAAATATGTTTTGAGAAAAAAGTTGGAATGATCGATTGAGTGATGAACTTAGAATAAATTTGTATTATTGAGGTGTATTCCTAAGTTCAAATTAGACATATATGAGTTTTGATTTATGAATGATCATGAGATGAAAATAAAGTAAAAATACTCGGGATTGTCATTGAGCATGCATTGTACATAATCCATATACACATTTGTGCATAAATGAATACTTATAATTATG